>NIVC01005173.1:0-23851 GCA_002269645.1 Macrostomum lignano | reverse complement strand
CTATGGCAATTTGCAAAGAACAGGGTTGAGGGAGGCAAGGAATATCTTTCTCTCCACTACAGCGCGATATTTGTTCGTCTCAGTGTGCTTTCATTTGAAAAACGATTCATGTGTCTCAATTCCCTGACAATTGCATAACCGGCTTGACTACGGCGGAAATCGAGAAGCATGTAGAGCTCATGGACAGAAATTCGTTGATCGAGCGGACGATGTTCGATGATGAGCCGCTCCTACCTACTCTGGAAGAACTGTTCAATCTGATTCCCTTGGTGGAGGGTGAAGACTCGGAATCAATTCCGGATGTTGGAGGGTCCAAAATGTCAAGGTTGACGGTCAAGCATTTTCGGCCGATAGTGTTCGACCGGAGCTACATATTCATCTGAGTGGTAGTTTCAGCAATTGCAACTTCAAATTCGGTGATCAGTGAGTACTGATGAGTACTGAGTGAGTTACTGAGTTTTCGAGTTACTACTAGAGCGCTGACTACTAGACAAAGAGCTCGTTAAAAAATGTTCAACTATTTGCTACGCTTGCTTTTCGTAAAATATAAAGTTTTTGTTGTTGCATTCTTGCACCCTGATGTCATTTGTCTATGGTAAAATCTCCATTATTTTGACTCACTTGTTGGCTAGACTATATGATAATGAAAAAAATCTATTTACAGTGCACAGCGATTAAAAATAACAGAATACTGAAGTTTACAGATATTTGGACAACCGTCAAACTCACTGGGTATGAAGGAAAAATGTCTATGGCGAAAATGATTGCTGATTCACTGGATTGCACTGGAAATTCATGCTGATATTTATTCCAAAAATAAATCGAATATACGCCAAGGTTTGCACAGACGAGTGCAAGTAGGACATTCACCATGTCGTGAAAGTATGACTGAATCGAGATGATTTGGAAGCGATGGCGAACTCCATTCGGCGAAAGCTAGGATTTTCATAAGGTAGTCGTAAGGTTACGTTACTTATAGCTGTAAAAGTCATTATCTAGAGAGAAGTTTAAGCCAACGCAGGTTGAAACCACCGTCGAGAGTCAAGGGTTGTGGATACCACAATCAGCAGGAATCCAGCACATGCAAGCGCACGGATACTGCGCGCAGGCATACACAGCACACACTCCTACACACACTCACACAGGCTGTACAGAGGCCCTGACTTCTTACTGTCAGACATTGCATGCACACTCTGTGCATTGGGGCTGGCCCTCATGTGTGTGCCTCCCTTGACAACCCCGGCCAATTTCCATGCCCTACAGGAATGGGAACGCGCACTGAATCGAACCAGAGGTCGTGGAGCATTGATTTTACGCTTGCTATTGCAAAGCACCGGCTCACACAGGTGGGTCTCAAATTGGCTCAACTGCATCAAAAAAGAACTTTAAGAAGAGGTTCTTGTGATGAAAAAAAGCTCTTTAGTATTCGACAACGAATCACGCGAGAAAATAGCTGCCCGAACTGGGGCCCGCAATGAGAACGCGAGAGAAGAGGCAGTAGTACAATGGCTATGCCTACTTCAGACTCGTACTTCAATGACGTCAATGGATGGTTAGCCGTCCGACTGCTGCAGGTGGCCTCATCAAGCCAGTACGCTGAAGTGGTAACGATGTAGTGTGCTGAGGTTACTTGCTAGCTGAGCCTAGCGGCACTTTAGTAAGCTAGTCCAATCTCATATGCTTGCGGAATGGGGGCGAGACTATGGACTACAGTATAGAGCCAGCCTGTCTTTCACGCAGCTTGCTGCCGCCTCATTGTCAGCTTATGCCCCAGGCAAGCAATCCTTGTGGTACCACCAGCCTTTTATTACTTTTTTAAGCCCATCGTCTTGTGTATTCCGTCGCCTGTCTTCAGCCTCGGTTTCTCTGCGAATTCTCTTAACTCATCCCCATTTGTGTTTTTCTTCTCTGGAGCATTTCTTCATTTCTGTGGGTATTTGAATCTGTTTGTTTGCTCCGTAAGTAGTCAGGTGATCTGAGTGGGTGTGTTGAGGGTCTGCCAGCCAGCGCATTTCTTTTGCTAGCAGTTTGTCTATTCCAGCTACTGACTAGCTTGCGTCATTTCAGCTAATGTTTCACACTGGTTTAACTGGTTTAGAGTGCGTGCTGCGTGTTATGCTAATTTTCAATTCTGAAAGAACATGGTGAGCCACTTGTTGAGAAAGCGGCTTGGTACTTCACTGGTGGGAGCTCGATCGCTGCGCCAAACGAATGCTTATTCAATTAGAAATTTCGCACAAAGCTGAGCTAGTAATTTTTCGCCCAGAATAATTTATAAACTAAACTCACCGATTCAAACATAAACAATGGTGGTGTCAGTTGGCACACTCTTCAGCTCCTCCAGCTCGCTGCCGTCATCCAGTTTCACTGACTGTCTTCTGTAGCGCCAGAAAAGACAGCACAGACGGATGGAAGCTGGAAAAATCAGCACAAAAATTAGGCACAGGCTTGGAAGCATCCATTGCTTGTCCATTGCTGCTTGAGTAGTCCAAGCTCCATCAGCGTCTTCTGTCGGAGCCAGTGTAACAATTGTTTCTTTTGCAATGCTTTGTTGTTCCTTGACCGTGTATTCTGCAGTTGGTGCTTGTGTGGCAGCCACAGCCGTTGCAGTTCCCGCCTGGCACCGGGTCTGCTGCGAATCTGGCAGTTGCACCAGCCGATGCCGCCAATCGCACAGACACTCCGCTCCGCTGCTGTTGTGCCACACTGGCAGGCAGATCTGATCGCACGCGCACGAGGCCAGTGGCGCTGATCTGTCTGACTCTTCAGTCATGTTAAATGACACTGCGGCGAACATTGTCACCACCAGTCCAGGAAATTCGACAAAAGAGAGGCTACTAATGTCGGTGGGGCCTGACGAAGTTGGAAGCTTGCGTACGGACCAGACAGCATCAGCTGCAATCGCCGCCAGGTACAACCCGCTGTCTTCGACAACGAGGCGAGCGGTTTCAATGCCCGGATGTCTGTCCGGCCAGGCGAAATGCTGCCTCACGTCGCCACCGTCTTCCAGGCGGATGCTGAAAACCCCCATCCGTCCGGCGTCGGTCCAGTAGAGGCGATGAGGCCGCCTGATTGAATCGAAGACAAAGCGGACCGGCCTCCCAACCAGCTCGGAACCCAGCAGCAGTCGCAACTCGCGACCATCCATGCTCAGCCGATAAATTCCAGGTGAAGGGCCGCAGGAGAGGGCTAAAAATAGAAAGGCGGCCTCCGGATGAACCAGCAGACCGCGCGGACAGTCGAGCAACCGCAGGGTGGCCCGCCAGCCCGCATCGACCGCAATGACCCCCACGGATTCGTCGATTGCTGAGGTGTAGAACAGAAGTCGGCGCGTAGAGTCATAAGCAGATTCAAAGATTTCGAGTCCGTTGCCAAGGTTGACATTCAGGACCTCCTGGGTAAAGCTGAGTTTTTCGGAGGCTATGAGCCAACTGATGCTTCTCAAGTGGCCCAAGCGCTCATCGAACAGAAAGGCTCGACCCGTGGATTCGTCGATGGCTAGCATCGTCCCGGTAAAATTGGAGGACCGTTTAGTGCTAATAGAGAGATTTTTTCCGTTTGGTGAGGCAATGAGATACAGAGACTGTTGTCCAGATGTTCTGTCGATCGTGGCCACAGCAATTCGAGCTGCTGAATTGGGCTGCTCTTCAGCTGTACTTTTGCGATCAGATACTGTAGTCGACTCAGGCTGTTTCGTTGGCTTTGCAGTCTTAATTATGCTGCTGTCATCGTCATTGAAGGCGTCCGGACAGTCTCGCTCGTCTGAGCCATCAGCGCAGTCAGCGAAACCGTCGCAAAGATGCTCAAGGCTGGAGCATTCGGCCGAGCTGTTAGCAGAGACAGGTTCGCCGGTGGGGCAGTCGGTCTCATCCGAGCGATCGTCCAGACCCGGCCGTCGGCAATCGTAGAAGCCGTCGCAGCGCCGCGTCGCGGGCAAGCAGTGGCCAGGCGATCGGCAGGCAAAGAGGCCTGGTGGACAAGGCGCCCGATACTGGCACAGCTGCGGGATTCGTCATCGCCCAGTGGGCAGTGGAGCCTGCCGTCGCAGAGAAGATGGTCGGCCAGACAGATCGACTGCTGAGGAGGTCGGTCGGGGCGACTCTCGCACTGGAATAATCCCGCGGAGCAGTTCCTCCCTGTAGATTCGATGCCAGAAAGGTGAAGCAGTTAGCGATGAGAAGCGACGAATCCTTCAGTTAAAGAAAGAAAACTACTCGAAAGCTCACGTGAGTGCAGACAGTTGAGCAGCGCATCGTTGGCGCAGTGGATTTTGCAGCGCAATGCCACGGAAAGGCAGGTGATCGCGCCGGTGTCGATATCGACGCACGGGAAAAAGCCAGTGCTCAGCTTGCAGTAGGGCGGCAAGTCTGGGGATGGTCGGTCATTAAAATTGCAGCTGGAAGCATTGGAACTATCAGATAATTAACGTTACACACAACTCCTCTTACCTTTGAATTCAGACTCACTCAGTGAAAAAGTTGGCACCTGAACTGCGCCGACACGCGAACTCAGTCTGGATGACGTCATCAATGCAGACAGTACAAAGCTGATTGGCAAAATTCTGAAGATAGTTTTAGTGAAGAAAGCATGGCTGCTTCTACAAGCCATATATGCTCACAGATTTCTTGTTGTTTTCACTTCAGCTTCGCCGAAATATACCGAATGAGTGAATGGCATCACTGTTCATTCGTCACTGTCGACTGCAAAACTCTGTCGGAGTGACTCTCGCGCTCTCTCTGTGCGTTAAATATTTGGGGCTTGAGGCCGAAACTTCACATGGACGCGGGGGATGTACGAGTATCTAGCCGCAGGTGCAGCTCAACCGCTAACTGAATTTGGTTGGTCGAGAAAACTTTTTTTACTTTTAAAGTTTTAAAAATTTTAAAAACTTTTAGCTCGTACTACTGCTAGTAGTAGTCATTTGGCTGTCTACGACATCTTCATAGTTTGTCATTACTGCATGAAAGTTCGCGTCTTGACCGATGAAACCTATCTCTCGGATTCTAGTTGGGTTGTTTTTCAAATGAAAGCAAATAAATATTATTTGGTTGGGCCGAATCGCACGCGTGACATTGGGGGCGCGCTGAGTTTTGCTGGCGCTTCAAGCTTTTTTGATCCAGCTTTCAAGCTATCAAGCTATCAAGCTATCAAGTTATCAAGCTATCAAGCTATCAAGCTATCAAGCTATCAAGCTATCAAGCTATCAAGCTATCAAGCTATCAAGCTATCAAGCTATCAAGCTATCAAGCTATCAAGCTATCAAGCTATCAAGCTATCAAGCTATCAAGCTATCAAGCTATCAAGCTATCAAGCTATCAAGCTATCAAGCTATCAAGCTATCAAGCTATCAAGCTATCAAGCTATCAAGCTATCAAGCTATCAAGCTATCAAGCTATCAAGCTATCAAGCTATCAAGCTATCAAGCTATCAAGCTATCAAGCTATCAAGCTATCAAGCTATCAAGCTATCAAGCTATCAAGCTATCAAGCTATCAAGCTATCAAGCTATCAAGCTATCAAGCTATCAAGCTATCAAGCTATCAAGCTATCAAGCTATCAAGCTATCAAGTTATCAAGCTATCAAGCTTTCAAGCTATCAAGCTATCAAGCTATCAAGCTATCAAGCTATCAAGCTATCAAGCTATCAAGCTATCAAGCTATCAAGCTATCAAGCTATCAAGCTATCAAGCTATCAAGCTATCAAGCTATCAAGCTATCAAGCTATCAAGCTATCAAGCTATCAAGCTATCAAGCTATCAAGCTATCAAGCTATCAAGCTATCAAGCTATCAAGCTATCAAGCTATCAAGCTATCAAGCTATCAAGCTATCAAGCTATCAAGCTATCAAGCTATCAAGCTATCAAGCTATCAAGCTATCAAGCTATCAAGCTATCAAGCTATCAAGCTATCAAGCTATCAAGCTATCAAGCTATCAAGCTATCAAGCTATCAAGCTATCAAGCTATCAAGCTATCAAGCTATCAAGCTATCAAGCTATCAAGCTATCAAGCTATCAAGCTATCAAGCTATCAAGCTATCAAGCTATCAAGCTATCAAGCTATCAAGCTATCAAGCTATCAAGCTATCAAGCTATCAAGCTATCAAGCTATCAAGCTATCAAGCTATCAAGGAGTCAGGGAGTCAAGCAGTCAAGGCTGTTTCAGTGACCGCTGAACGGACTCGACGCTGGTCTTTGCATCTGATTTCTGTTGGCTCATTTTGTAGCGCATGTCATTAAACATGCTATATTCAAAATACGCCTCACTTACGGTAAATATAAGCCTGACCCATTTTAACAAAACAACAAGACGGTGGCTCACATTGAAGCGGGATACTACAGTATGCGGCTCAATAGTAAACCACAAGCATTATTCTCGCTCTGTTCTTCAATTCTGTCTGCCCGAGCTTCTCTCACTCTTTCCCTGCGCAGTCGCACAATGAACTTCACCCTGAGCACGTTCGAAGCGCAGCTCTGCCCCGACTGAGGACGGCTAACTTGAGCCTCGCCCCCCAGTGACCACACGGCTGTGCGGACCGAAGGGCATTTTCAGAAGCAGGGCATTAAACTGCTCTGCTCTTTCTTTGCATTTACTCTTGAGGCAGGCATTGTCAAGCGATTGTTGTCCAGCGCCCAACCTCGCCGCCCATAATTCCTTGCGCTGGCACTCAAGGCGTACGCAGGAGCAATTATTGTTCGTCTCCGACCAGCTCAAACAGAGCGGAGGCCAATGGAAACGGGGAAAGGAAACGCAGGTTGAGCCTTCGCCCCTCAAAAGCTCAATATATATTTCTTTCTCAACAGAAATGCTTTACTTTTTTATTTCAAAAATTTAAGCACAGCTCTCTTTGAGTCTTCAGGATGCAATCTGTTGCAGCAATCGGCAGACAGGCTCTCCTGCTGCTGCTTCTGTTTGCCTGCAGGCAAGCGCAGGCCGTCTACTACTACTACTACTACTACCACTCCTACCGCTACACCTACAGCAGCAGAATCTACATCGGTTACTACTATACTGGCACTGCCATCTCCGTTGGCGGCATCATCGGCGCCGTGGTCGGCGCGCTCACCTTCATCGGCCTGGTGGTCGGCCTCATCGTCTTCCTGTGCTGCCTGCGCAAGCGGCGCCGCGCGGCCAGCGGCGGTGTGGTTAGGGCGCCGCCCCCGGTGCCCATGACAGTCGGCGGGCCGGCCGCCATCTCTACAGTGTCGCCGCCAGGCGGATATCCGGCCGCGCCCGCCGGCGGCCAGCCGTCCGACAACCCCAAGCAGGACGGCTATCCCGGCGTGTCGCCACCGCCGCCCTACGAGGGCTCCGGGCCGGCCATGGGCTACTCGAACGGGGCCGCTGATTACCAAGGCAACGCGAACTACGGCTACCAGAACGGGCAGCAGGCGCCGTACCCGACAACCGCCGACTCGCAGATGCCGCCGCTGCCTGCCGCTGAGCAGCAGAGGTACTAGGCTGTGCTGGGCGACTCGAATGGCTTATTTTACGAGCTAATACTCTATGAAAATGAAAGCACTCTTACATGAGCGGAAAGTTCATATTCAGAAATTTATTTATTTTTTTTTGTCCTTCGTACGGGACATTTCAACCCGAAGACTTTGCAGCCCGAGTCACTCTCTGGTGTACGCTGGCAGTAAAACAAATAATTTTGCACTGCGTACCACATTGAAATGATAAAGAAAGAGAGATATTTAGGTCATTTCGGGTGCCATTTTCAACCCTCCATGTTGACTCCACCTTTGGAGGAATGATTCTCGGGCGAAAAGTTTCGGGAGAAACGTCTGTAATCCGTGTGAATTCACCTAAAAATATCCTCTGCACATTCTACTCCCAGTTTCTGTAATTTTTTTTCAGTTCAGTTTTCTACATATTTTATTCAGACTCTCTAAGTGACTATGGTCTCACATGAGCTTATATCTTAGACATGCTTTGCATGGCAAGCTCGTTTTCTAGGCTACTATAACAAATCATCGATAAAATTAAAATAACAGTTTTGAATGCATCCCTTTTCAGCTTGTTTGTTCTATTTTTCTACTAATGTATGCCAGTTATAAAAGAAATATTATAAAAGCTCTAACACGAAATTAACTATTTAAAGTAGCCATCTGGAATCGAGTCATTTACTTGGGTATTTTTCATAATTTATTATATAGCCTACAATTTTTCGGCGGTACCGTGCTCCAACTCCTGAAGACGAGCGTCGAGGATCAGGCACTCCACATCAAACAAGCCGATATCAAGTCTGTGCAGCAGCTCTTCGAGATGCTGAAAACCTTCGACTGGAGTTCATCTACAGGGAGGACGAGCGAACACGGACACACCGGCACCGTGCCTGGATCCCAACTTGCAGTGCCATCACCAACGCCGACGAGCTGCACCGCCTGCTGCTGGCTACCAGTTCGGACCTGCCGGCAAATCCAAGCCGGGTAGAGACGGTTTCACGGCAATGCTCGAACTGTCGGATAGCTGGATGCTTTACTATCCGAATACGTCCCAAATCTCTCTCAACTCTTCAGCTTTGAATCTGACACCACCCGTCCACTGCCCCTGAAGAAGATTTACTCTTTTAGTGGACGAGCGGGAGCTCTGCCGGGCTGAAAAGCCCAGAAAAAAAGAGATATTTTGCGTCACGACTCTTACGAAGACGTGAACCCCGTCAGCGGCAGAGCCAGTGCAGCACTTTGGGCACCTCGGAGTGAGCAGAGCGACGCGACCTTGGAAGGAGCTTCAGCTCGATAGCTTGGGCGAGCTGCATTCGGCGCCGAACTCATGTCGCTTCATTCTGGTGCTGTACGACCTGCATTCGAAGTGGCCAGGAGCAGTCTGCATGTCCACAGTGACCACAGCGACGTGATCTACGCCCTAACGACGTGGTTCAGCCAATTGGGACTTTCAAAGAGCATCAACACGGACGGCGGGCCGCAGTTCATGTCCAGTGACTTCAAGGACTTCCTCCAGCGCTGCAGCATCCAGCACCGCCAGTCGCCGCACTACCACCCGCTGCAGTCGAGCGCTTCAACCGGTTTCTGAAAGACGGCCTGAAGACGCACCTGCAGGACGGCTACGGCTTCAAGGACGCGGTGAGGGCGCTGCTGTGGTCATACCGGGCCTCCCCGCACGCCCTGACGGGGTGTCACCCGCGGAGCTGATGACGAGCCGGAAAATCAGAACTCCGCTGACTGCACTGCAGCCAAGGACGCCATCGCGGCACAATCTGGCTGGCAGCATCAGGCAGAAGCAGCAGTGAGTCTTCAGCAAGCTCAACTCGGCCAGGAGGCCACCGCCGGCGTTCAAGGTCGGCGACTGGGTGCGCGTGAGGCGGCCGTTCGCGCGTGGCAAGCTGAGCAGCCGGCTGTCCGAGCCGCTGGAGATCTCGAGTATTGCGAGCGCCACCACAGTGATCCTCAGTGACGGCTCTCGTTGGCACGTCGACTGCGGGTGCAGCGGGCGGCAGGAGCACTGCCGCAGTGGCCCGCGCCGGCCTCCACGACGGCTCCGACACCCGCGGCTGCGGCAGGAGCGGCGGCGGAGGCGGCTGAAGAGCTGTCGCCGCATCAAGGAGCACCGACGGCGACTCGAGCGAGTGAGGAATCGGGCGTCCGCCGCAGTGGTACGGGGATGTGGTGACTCACTGATTGCAATGACAGCAAAGGACTTTTGAATTGCAAGCTTTTCGTTTTTGAGTTTCCTGTATGAGGGTTTTTTGCGATTGTGACTTTCAGGCATCGAAACAGGAATATAACAGATTGCTTATCTGCGAATAGTCTATGGTCAAGCCGCCCCCATCTTTGGATATTCCCAACGGGTTATATTTGGATATACCCATTTGCAGATGAGCAATCTGTATATTCCTGTATCAATGCGTTTGCGAGGATATTTTTTATTCAATACAACAAAGCTGAATAAACAGATTGTATACATGTACGAAAAGAAAAATAATAAGAAATGTCTTGTTTATATAAAAAATGTCTTTAGACGTTACTCTCAAATCGGCCGAATTGCATCGTTTGTTCCGCATGGGATCCTCGGGGCAAGCATCATAGTTACCGCATTCAATGAATCGGATGAACTCCATCAACTCTTCGTCATCCACCTCGTCACGTCCACCCATACTCAAGTCGCTGAGAAAGTTGACCTCATTTCCATTCAAGCCGTCAATGCTTTTCAATCGGCAAATTCAAAAAGTGGCATGAATAGAGGTTAGGGCAAAGAGAGGAAACAGGAACATGTATCCTCTGCTGCAGAGTTCCAGCTTATAAGACCACAACTTCATTTAAAATGTTTCGTCTATGGTAATTTCAGACTGTTCCGCTTAATTTTTCGTTCCAGACGTTTAGTCTATGGCCATCATTTGGCTTGCGCCAAGTGGAAAATGCCTATGACACAAATCCCTAGAATCGCTTAGGGAACAATTCCCGTCTGGGAAGTTGTGTCATAGCCGTTTTGAATTGGTTTTTGGACGAAAATAGACACAATTCCACTATCGAGAGGTAACGCTTCACACACAACTGCCTTACCGCGTCTCGGCCTACCCGCTTCGACGCTATGGCAGTTGTGTGTGAAGCGTGACCTCTCGATAATCATACATTGTGGTATCAATTTGTTTGCCATACTAGTGTTACTATCATAAAGCTCCCATGTGGACCATAGACAATAAATGCCCCAAGACTCTCCTTTTTAAACCGCTCACTCGTATTTTCAACTGACTTGCAGCACTAAGCAAACTCAGAGGCTCAGTTTCAGCTCTATCAACGTCATCTCAGCAAGTTGCCAGCAAACTCTAACGGCACAGCATTATGAAGTCGGAAGCAAAAGATGTACGGATATTATTGCTGCTGCTGTGTCTGGGTCTTCCGACAATCAGTGCCTACACGTACTCGCCTACATTACAAAAGCAATTTTTCCACGGCAGCAATAACAACAATCTAAACAACAACAATCTAAACAACAACAATCTAAACAACAACAATCTAAACAATATGAACAACAACGCGCAGCCGGAAAATACCGACATTGATAAAGATATTGAGGAAGTGGAAAACACAGTGAAAGTGGGCGCCATAGTCGGCATAGTGATTGGCGTGATCGTCTCGGTTGGTGTTGTCGTTGCCATCGTTGCCGTCGTCGTTTGCGTGTGCAAAAAGTCGGGCAAGCAGGGAGGAGCCACCCAGGGAGCCGTGCTGCAGCCGGCCCCCCACCTTCGGCAGCCGCCCCCACAGGCTCAGGTGAGGCTCTGCGCGGGCCTGCCCGCTGTCAATTTAATGCAGCTTAGATACGGAAATCGCAAAATTGTTTTGTTAATTTGATGCACTCAATGCCTTGCTGTGATCAAATACTGCAACATTACGGATACCAGAGATAGCCATGGATACCAGAGATAGCCATGGATATCAGAGTTAGCCATGGATACCAGAGTTAGAGCCATAGATAGCAGAGTTAGAGCCATGGACACCAGAGTCAGCCATGGATACCAGAGCTAGCCATGGATATCAGAGTTAGCCATGGATACCAGAGTTAGAGCCATAGATAGCAGAGTTAGAGCCATGGACACCAGAGTCAGCCATGGATACCAGAGCTAGCCATGGATACCAGAGTTAGAGCCATAGATAGCAGAGTTAGAGCCATGGACACCAGAGATAGCCATGGATACCAGAGTTAGCCATGGAAACCAGAGTTAGAGCCATGGATAGCAGAGTCAGCCATGCATACCAGAGCTAGCCATGGATACCAGAGCTAGCCATGGAAACCAGAGTTAGAGCCATGGATAGCAGAGTCAGCCATGCATACCAGAGCTAGCCATGGATACCAGAGCTAGCCATGGAAACCAGAGTTAGAGCCATGGATAGCAGAGTCAGCCATGCATACCAGAGTCAGCCATGGATACCAGAGTTAGCCATGGAAACCAGAGTTAGAGCCATGGATAGCAGAGTCAGCCATGCATACCAGAGCTAGCCATGGATACCAGAGTTAGCCATGGAAACCAGAGTTAGAGCCATGGATAGCAGAGTCAGCCATGCATACCAGAGCTAGCCATGGATACCAGAGCTAGCCATGGAAACCAGAGTTAGAGCCATGGATAGCAGAGTCAGCCATGCATACCAGAGCTAGCCATGGATACCAGAGCTAGCCATGGAAACCAGAGTTAGAGCCATGGATAGCAGAGTCAGCCATGCATACCAGAGCTAGCCATGGATAGCAGAGTCAGCCATGCATACCAGAGCTAGCCATGGATAGCAGAGTCAGCCATGCATACCAGAGCTAGCCATGGATAGCAGAGTCAGCCATGCATACCAGAGCTAGCCATGCATCCCAGAGCTAGCCATGGATAGCAGAGTCAGCCATGCATACCAGAGCTAGCCATGGATAGCAGAGTCAGCCATGGATACCAGAGCTAGCCATGGATACCAGAGTTAGAGCCATAGATAGCAGAGTTAGAGCCATGGACACCAGAGATAGCCATGGATACCAGAGTTAGCCATGGAAACCAGAGTTAGAGCCATGGATAGCAGAGTCAGCCATGCATACCAGAGCTAGCCATGGATACCAGAGCTAGCCATGGAAACCAGAGTTAGAGCCATGGATAGCAGAGTCAGCCATGCATACCAGAGCTAGCCATGGATACCAGAGCTAGCCATGCATACCAGAGCTAGCCATGGATACCAGAGCTAGCCATGGAAACCAGAGTTAGAGCCATGGATAGCAGAGTCAGCCATGCATACCAGAGCTAGCCATGGATAGCAGAGTCAGCCATGCATACCAGAGCTAGCCATGGATAGCAGAGTCAGCCATGCATACCAGAGCTAGCCATGGATACTGTAGTGCGTGAAACGAGGCTAGACTGCTTGTTGTAGTCGATAGTTTCCGAAAGCTTGCAGGCGAGAATAATAGCGATCAGTATATTTATTGAATTATTGAGCTGAGTCAGAATGGTGGCTAAAGTCGCACCATGCACATTTGATATTGTACGCATAAGAATTGAGCTAGCAGAGTCACGCGGCGCAGCCGCTAACAACACCCCAACACACACGATAGGAGGCGCTGCCTACAGATACCAGAGTTAGCCATGGATACCAGAGTTAGCCATGGATACCAGAGTTAGCCATGGATACCAGAGTTAGCCAAGGACACCAGAGTTAGCCAAGGACACCAGAGTTAGCCAAGGACACCAGAGTTAGCCATGGATACCAGAGTTAGCCAAGGACACCAGAGTTAGCCAAGGACACCAGAGTTAGCCAAGGACACCAGAGTTAGCCATGGACACCAGAGCTAGCCAAGGACACCAGAGTTAGCCAAGGACACCAAAGTTAGAGCCACAGGTACGCATGGAGTTCGGACCGCAATTCGCATCAATCGCTCTGCTTTCTCACGACTGCAGGCACCAGTCGGGTATCCCGGATACGCAGCCGGGCAGCAGCAGTACGGCAGCTACCAGCAGCAGCAGCAGCCGCCGCCGCCGCCGCCGCCGCCGCCGCAGGCCCCGGGACTTTATCCCAATCCGAACGCACCTGCTGCGCATTAGTACTGAAATTCTACCTGCAGATTTTGATTTCCAGCATCGAACAGAACCCTCTATCTGTGTCTCATCATAAAAAACATTCCTCAAATACGATCACATGGCCTCAGCTGGCAAGTGCACAGTCAACTCACAGTAGTGAACTGCTGCTGTGCACTCACAGTGCAAATGAATAAAGTCTTGCACAAATTCCAAACTCGCGATTCTTTACCGGAAATTTTCCGCTACATAACGAATTAAACTTTAAGCAGAACTCGATGCAGCTGTATGAGAACACAAGATGAACAACAATAAACTTCATCAATATTCCGCTGCATATATATTATCCTGTTCACCCAGGGATTCATCTGCGGTAGCGACGCTCTCCCAATGTTCCTCAAAAAGCTCGCTGCTCAGCTCGCAGGCTTCCTTTTCTTCACCATATGCTGAATGCGTGAGCCTATTTGCAGCCAAAGCGGCACCGAGGTTGCTTCAAAGACCCCCGATTCGGACTATAGACAGTTGAAAAGTCTGTCTTTAATTGTTGCCTCCCCAGTGATTATAACGGGTGTCCCAAAAAAGGGTAACACTTTGTACGCTCACTGTGAGTGAGCAGTTAGGCCTATAGCACAGTAATTTAACAGGTCCACAGTAAACATTTGTAAGTTTTTCCCACAAACATTTGGTTGCGAAAAATTGCTCCAGAGGCGAGTTATTGAGCACAGAAGTGTACGCTAGCTTCTCTGCTAAGCTTTGCCATAGACGGAGGCCATAGACAATCTTTTGCGTAAGAAAAATGACAGAGCATGCATAGACTCTGAGACTGATCTAACGTTAAAATTTCTTAAATTTCTTAAACGTTAAGATTGTCTATGGCAGCTGTGTATGGCAAAGCTTGGCAGAAAAGCTAGCGTACACTTCTGTGCTCAATAACTCGCCTCTGGAGCAATTTTTCGCAACCAAATGTTTGTGGGAAAAACTTACAAATGTTTACTGTGGACCTGTTAAATTACTGTGCTATAGGCCTAACTGCTCACTCACAGTGAGCGCACAAAGTGTTACCTTTTTTGGGACACCCGTTAGAATTTCGCAAGTTATACATAGATAATGCGAGCACGCAATTGATAAATTTTCTCAGTTCTTAAGTGAACTGATCTCGATAGCAGCTCGAAATGGACGCAATCGACATAGAGCTGTGCAGATTTCCAGGTTTTTTAATGTGAAGGTACAAACTGTGTATACTATCCAATGGGACTCCGTCGAGGAGGATATCGAACGTCAAAGCTAGGAAACCAGCACGTGCAACAGCTTCTGGATTCACTGGATGCCAATCCATCACTGACACTAAAAGAGTTGCAGCGCACACTGGAGAATTCGTTTGACGGTCTTCGAGTTAGCAAGGCCACACTTAGAAGATCTCTAGACAAACATCTGATCACGCTGAAATGCTTAGGCAGAGATGCTGACCTACCGGCCGCATGGAACACGCCAGAGAATAAAGCGCGTCGACAAGAATTTGCACAGTGGCTGCTTGACCTGCGTCCGGATTGTCACTTGATCTATATTGACGAGACAGGGCTCAACAAGACACGACGATCTCTGGGGCGCAGTTTGCGGGGTCAGCGTGTTAGGCGCACTTTGCATACGCAGCGCGGTGAACAGGTAAATATCATCCAGGCTACCCCGCCATCTCACCTGGCCTCAGCCTGGTACACCACAAGATTTTGGGCCAGACGCTAACTGCAAACGTGTTCCAAGTTTTCATCGAAGAGTTACTCGACGCTGTCAACAACAGAGAAGACATCGAGAATGCGGATTAATTCTGCATCATAATGGACGGTGCTCGATTCCACACCGGCGTGAGGCTCCCGCAATAATATGAAGCTAACTGGCGAGTCGTACAGCTGCCACCGTACTCACCATTTTTGAATCCGACTGAGAGTGCGCACTCCTGCCTGAATGCGTCAATAAAACGTCAGTTGTCTCTGCCCCAAGTTCAGCTTGAACTTGACAATCCGCCACCACAGACAACACTATGCGAGTGGCGAATTCTCGTTCTTCAGAGAATTGCAGAGGAAGCAACTCCGAAATCACACTGGCCAAGTGTGGAGGATGGTTTTGGAATGCACTCCGCTTCATTCTTGCATTCCTGCATCCCATGGAACGAATGTATTTAAAAATAGTGAAACGTAGAACAAGAATTAAGTTGCAAAGTGACGATAAATTTAAAGAAGTAACGCTAAGGTCAGCATGAAGTCAATATTGGAGCGTAGTATAGCAGATCGAAGTACACCTCCTCCTGAAGTCGCGACGGTGTTGCCCTGTCGAAGTATGCACTAAGCTTGATCAAGTCGTCAGACTCTATGGCCCCGTAGTGGCGGATCCGACCACCATTCTGCAAAAAAGCGTTGCAGACATACTTGATCATCAGGTTAGCCGCATGAAAAGCTGGATCCGCATTGATGTCGAGGCCACGCAGCTTCATGAAGTAGCGGAAAAGAGCGGCACGTATCCCAACAATAGTATTCGGGGAATTGAACGTCCCATCCGCCTTCCGCTGGTGAGCGTAGAAATAGCGAACGTACTTAGCCACATCCACCACTGGAGCATCTTTTTAGTCTAAGCGGAGCTTGTTCTCCGCCAACCAGGCCGTGAACCTCCGGACAATCGCCTCTTCCTTCGCGACACTAGACTTGCATTGGTTATCTCGTTCCAGTTGCCGAGCCAGTTCCTCAAGCCAAGCCGCCACCGCCCGTTAGCGCCGAAGAGTACACGTACTCGCCCACATTACGCAGGAAATTTTTTTACAACAGCAATAACAACAACAACAACAACAACATCGCGGAGCCGGATAGCACCGACATTGATGAATAGCACCGACGTAGTGAACTGCTGCTGTGAACGCACAGTACAAACGAATAAAGTCCTGCACAAATTCCCAATTCGCGATTCTTTACCGGAAATTTTACCGCGACATAACGAATAAAACTTGAAGCAGAACTCGATGCAGCTGTATGAGAACACATTATGAACAACAAACGCCATAAATATTCAGCTGCTTATATTTTTTGTTAAATTCACATTCCAAGCAATTAACAGCTAAAGCAATTTCCAGGTAGAAAATAATGCCAGGGACGTGTGAACCAACCAGATTAGAGTGATGAGCTGAGCAGAGAAGTGCGGGAGCCGGAGATGAGAGCGGAGGACAGGATAGAGCGGAGGGAGGAGGGGAGCGGAGGGAGGAGGGGAGCGGAAGGAGGAGGGGAGCGGAAGGAGGAGGGGAGCGGAAGGAGGAGGGGAGCGGAAGGAGGAGGGGAGCGGAGGGAGGAGGGGAGCGGAAGGAGGAGGGGAGCGGAGGGAGGAGGGGAGCGGAGGGAGGAGGGGAGCAGAGGGAGGAGGGGAGCAGAGGGAGGAGGGGAGCGGAAGGAGGAGGGGAGCGGAGGGAGGAGGGGAGCGGAGGGAGGAGGGGAGCGGAGGGAGGAGGGGAGCGGGGGGGAGGAGACAGCGGAGGGAGGGAGGAGCGGAGATAGAAGAGAGCAGAGGAAGAAAGGAGCGGGGGGGAGGGAACTAAGAGCGAAACAGAGGAAGGAAGGGGTAGGGGAGGAGGGAGCGGAGTGAGGAGAGGAAAGCAGAAATGCGGAGTCCCAGAAACGCAGCAAAACAAAGTATATGAATGTAAGCTTCTCCAAACACAGAGAGTTGAACGGTTGAATCCGGCTACGGCGGTCAGTCCTGCTTCTTCCGCGACATCCAGCCGGAGTTCTCTCCAAGCTTGGTCCGGCAGTCCGGGTTTGAGCACACGTGAACAACGCCGAGAAGTTCCGGGTAGTAGAAGGGGATGAGGCACAGGACAGAGAAGATGCTGGAGCAGGTGTTGATTTGTGGATTCAAAATTTATAGCTTGGAACTAAATTTAGAAAAACAGAAGAATTGCACAATTTTACAACTAGTTGTGTTTTACAATACAATGGTAGATTGTGACGGACAGAGTGTGGTCAAAGGGTTCCAGAGCATTATTTAAAATATCGAGTACAGCGACCTTCCGCTGTCCATGGTGAGTTATTGTCTAGTTTGGTCGCATCGCCCACAAGTCACTGCTGGAACTGCCCCGACAAGATGACGGTGATTTGAGCGACTCACCCGGTCAAGAACAGCGCCAGCGACACAATGTAGGTGCGGACAGTCGGCACGAAGACCACATCTGTGACCACCAGCTTCTTGCACTTGAAACAGCGGACGGTGGCGTTGGCGCTGCTCCAGCGCTGGTGCTTGAGAAGCTTCAACAGCAGCTCCTCCTCGGTGCCCTCCTCGATTTCCTGCTGACCGTCGGTCAGGATCACCGAGGCGCGAGTTCGAACGTCGCTGAGCCGCATTGGTTGGGTGTTTGAGCAGAGAACAGAATCCCTAAGCACATATTATTGCTGCATTGAAAATTTCAACATGGACTTTTTCTATCAGCTTGCAATTGCCTCAGTAGCCACAGACATAAAATGGCAGCTAGTTGAAGGCATCAAAGGTACGTATATTTTAAAAATAGATCGATGTGATAATTGCTTGTTGGCTCCAGGTGCGCCAGTCAGTACGTGTTAGTGAGCATCGATCTCCATCTCTTCTTGAGAAGTGAGCATTTTTGTGAGCAAGTGAGCAGGTTGTTGAATAGCCCTGCATTTCTTGTCAAAAAATTTTTTTGAAAATTTTTACCTGCATTAGCAAACCGCGGAGAATCTAATTTTGAAAGGAGTTATGCAAATAATTCAGATTGTACGCTCGTAATTAACTGACATCTGCAGTAGATCAACCTACGTCCAGGGCAGAGACGTCACAGCCAGCAATGATCCACTTTTAGGTTTTAGTTTTAGTTTAGCAAAACTGAATCTGCAGTCAAGTAGGATGGATGCACGTTGTGTGCTGGATGCATCAGTACAGTATTGAAATTGACGCAATCATACGAGCGTATGGCCGGAGCCTTTGTGCACATTTCTAATGCACAGTTGCGAGTAAACAACTATGAGCATGCAATAATTGCCACCGGAGCGCCCAAAAAGGCATGCAACGTGCCTTGCGAATCCAATTAAGGCACAATCCGCCAACTATAAAAATGCATACAGTTTTGGCCACGATTACAAGACCCTCTCTGAACTGCTCAACCAACAGCGACAATGATCACTGCACTGCTGCTATTCTTCGCAGCGAACCTGCATGGATGCGCAGCAGCTGGCGGTCAGATCCCAGACTGGCACTCTAATCCTCAGAAGGTGGAAAACAGCCTCATAGCCATCGTTGTCATTCTCGTCCTTGCCGTGGCAGCTCTGGCCGCCATCTGGTGCCCGCTGCTCATTGGTTGCTTGCGGCACCGTTGGTTCGCTGTCGTTGCTGCAGCTGTCTTAAGCAGCAGCAGCAGCAGCCACAGTGGCAGCAAGAGAGAGCAGCCTCGACGCTCGACGTCATGGGGATCGCGAGGGCAGCGGCGAAGCAGCCAGCCGAAGCCGAGCTGCCACCACCGCGGTATTCTGTTTGCTGCATGCAACAAGCGCCCCACCAGCTCGCCAACGCAGAGGACTCGCCACCGCCAGACTACTCAGCGTTGGTTTTTAACCAACTCGGCCAGGCCGCGGTGGGAGCGCTGCCGTGAGGAGCCATGCGTGTGCAGGAAGATGTACCAGCTTGCATTATAATTAGAAACTGCAACTTGTGCATGTAATGATACGCGCGTGCTTGTGCAGGTGCTAGCAAAGTACTTTTACGTGTATTTAGCCAACTTTTATAAAGCTTCAGCCTAATTCTCCGATTTAGGTGGTACATGTATAACAGCATGTATAAGTGCGCGGCTTCTGTACTCTTCGTTACTGTTTTATGGGCTCCTGTCGTCTTTCATTTCTTCACATGGCTTTCTACTTTTAGACCGTTTAATTCAGGTCTTTTTCTGGGGCTTCAGCCTCCTACTCGTAACAATTAAGTTCAGCCAGAAGCTTTGGCCTCTTGCCTCATTCTTCCTGAAGCTTCAGTCTTCTGCCCAGTTCTTCCTGAAGCTTTAGTCATCTGCCCAGTTCCTCCTGAAGCTTCAGTCTTCTGCCCAGTTCCTCCTGAAGATTCAGTCTTCTGCCTAGTTCCTCCTGAAGCTTCAGTCATCTGCCCAGTTCCTCCTGAAGCTTCAGTCTTCTGCCCAGTTCCTCCTGAAGATTCAGTCTTCTGCCTAGTTCTTCCTGAAGCTTTAGTCATCTGCCCAGTTCCTCCTGAAGCTTCAGTCATCTGCCCAGTTCCTCCTGAAGCTTTAGTCTTCTGCCCAGTTCCTCCTGAAGATTCAGTCATCTGCCCAGTTCCTCCTGAAGTCTTCTGCCCAGTTCCTCCTGAAGCTTTAGTCTTCTGCCCAGTTCCTCCTGAAGCTTCAGTCATTTGCCCAGTTCCTCCTGAAGTCTTCTGCCCAGTTCCTCCTGAAGCTTCAGTCTTCTGCCCAGTTTTTCCTGAAGCTTCAGTCATCTGCCCAGTTTCTCCTGAAGCTTCAGTCATCTGCCCAGTTCCTCCTGAAGCTTCAGTCATCTGCCTAGTTCCTCCTGAAGCTTCAGTCATCTGCCCAGTTCCTCCTGAAGCTTCAGTCATCTGCCTAGTTCCTCCTGAAGCTTCAGTCATCTGCCCAGTTCCTCCTGAAGCTTCAGTCATCTGCCCAGTTCCTCCTGAAGCTTCAGTCATCTGCCCAGTTCCTCCTGAAGCTTCAGTCTTCTGCCCAGTTCCTCCTGAAGATTCAGTCATCTGCCCAGTTCCTCCTGAAGCTTCAGTCATCTGCCCAGTTCCTCCTGAAGCTTCAGTCATCTGCCCAGTTCCTCCTGAAGCTTCAGTCATCTGCCTAGTTCCTCCTGAAGCTTCAGTCATCTGCCTAGTTCCTCCTGAAGCTTCAGTCATCTGCCCAGTTCCTCCTGAAGCTTCAGTCATCTGCCCAGTTCCTCCTGAAGCTTCATTTATCTGCCCAGTTCCTCCTGAAGCTTCAGTCTTCTGCCTAGTTCCTCCTGAAGCTTCAGTCTTCTGCCCAGTTCCTCCTGAAGCTTCAGTCATCTGCCCAGTTCCTCCTGAAGCTTTAGTCATCTGTCCAGTTCCTCCCGAAGCTTCAGTCATCTGCCCAGTTCCTCCTGAAGCTTCAGTCATCTGCCCAGTTCCTCCTGAAGCTTAAGTCATCCGCCCAGTTCCTCCTGAAGCTTCAGTCTTCTGCCCAGTTCCTCCTGAAGCTTCAGTCATCTGTCCAGTTCCTCCTGAAGCTTCAGTCATCTGCCCAGTTCCTCCTGAAGCTTCAGTCATCTGCCTAGTTCCTCCTGAAGCTTCAGTCATCTGCCCAGTTCCTCCTGAAGCTTCAGTCATCTGCCCAGTTCCTCCTGAAGCTTCATTTATCTGCCCAGTTCCTCCTGAAGCTTCAGTCTTCTGCCTAGTTCCTCCTGAAGCTTCAGTCTTCTGCCCAGTTCCTCCTGAAGCTTCAGTCATCTGCCCAGTTCCTCCTGAAGCTTTAGTCATCTGTCCAGTTCCTCCCGAAGCTTCAGTCATCTGCCCAGTTCCTCCTGAAGCTTCAGTCATCTGCCCAGTTCCTCCTGAAGCTTAAGTCATCCGCCCAGTTCCTCCTGAAGCTTCAGTCTTCTGCCCAGTTCCTCCTGAAGCTTTAGTCATCTGTCCAGTTCCTCCTGAAGCTTCAGTCATCTGCCCAGTTCCTCCTGAAGCTTCAGTCTTCTGCCAAGTTCCTCCTGAAGCTTCAGTCATCTGCCTAGTTCCTCCTGAAGCTTCAGTCATCTGCCTAGTTCCTCCTGAAGCTTCAGTCATCTGCCCAGTTCCTCCAGAAGCTTCAGTCATCTGCCTAGTTCCTCCTGAAGCTTCAGTCTTCTGCCCAGTTCCTCCTGAAGCTTTAGTCATCTGCCCAGATCTTCCTGAAGCTTTAGTCATCTGCCCAGTTCCTCCTGAAGCTTCAGTCATCTGCCCAGTTCCTCCTGAAGCTTCAGTCATCTGCCCAGTTCCTCCTGAAGCTTCAGTCATCTGCCTAGTTCCTCCTGAAGCTTCAGTCATCTGCCCAGTTCCTCCTGAAGCTTCAGTCATCTGCCCAGTTCCTCCTGAAGCTTCATTTATCTGCCCAGTTCCTCCTGAAGCTTCAGTCATCTGCCTAGTTCCTTTTGAAGCTTCAGTCATCTGCCTAGTTCCTCCTGAAGCTTCAGTCATCTGCCCAGTTCCTCCTGAAGCTTCAGTCTTCTGCCCAGTTCCTCCTGAAGCTTTAGTCATCTGCCCAGTTCCTCCTGAAGCTTTAGTCATCTGTCCAGTTCCTCCTGAAGCTTCAGTCATCTGCCCAGTTCCTCCTGAATCTTCATGTCAGACTTCTTGAGTGATGGACAAACGGTGTACCTTCTGAAGCCTCAGGCTGCTGCCCCGCATTTTCTGAAGCATCTGCACGTCATCTGAACGGTTCCTCCTGCAGCCCTAGTTTCCTATTCCATTCCTCCTGTTTGAAAGAAATTTGACCTTATTTTTTACCTGTTTAGTTCAGCAAAGGGAAGGCAGTGTACAGCATAAGCGATTCAAAGTCGCCATTTTAGTCCGTATGCTTTTCTATTTTGAGCCTGGGCAGTAACAATAAAGCAGTTGCTGAACAAAACAAGTATGAAAATTTTCATAAACTTTTCTTCATTTTATCACAAGTTTAGAGAGCTCAAAGTCTAGCTCTACTCATGTATTTACATTGTATCACTAAATTCCATAACAGTTAAAAATAAGGCATGCAACACTAACAAAGTCAAAATGCTGTAACAAACAATTTAACAGAAGCGAATGAAGCAACATTTTTTTTAAATGCGGCGTACAGTCGCTTTTTCTAAGCAAGCAAGTCCTGGAAGTGAAGACACACCGGCAAGCCAGCAGGCAGTCTCGAAAATCTTTTAGCAAGTTAAAATCTCAGAAAGACAACAAAACACATAATTGGACTGGCTCGGGGACAGGCCTGAATGCATTCTTAAGGGCTGGGCGGGTTTGAATCTGTTGTTCAAATGGGGGCGGATTTGAATCTCTTGTTCAAATAAGGGCGGATTTGAATCTCTTGTTCAAATGGGGGCGGATTTGAATCTGTTGTTCGAATGGGGTCGGATTTGAATCTGTTGTTCGAATGGGGTCGGATTTGAATCGGTTGTTTAAATGGGAGGGGCGGATTTGAATCGGTTTTTCAAATGGGGGCGGATTTGAATCTGTTGTTCGAATGGGGTCGGATTTGAATCTGTTGTTCGAATGGGGGCGGATTTGAATTGGTTGTTCAAAAGGGACGGGCGGATTTGAATCGGTTGTTCAGAAGGGACGGGCGGATTTGAATTGGTTGTTCAAAAGGGACGGGTGGATTTGAATCTGTTGTTCGAATGGGGCGGATTTGAATCGGTTGTTCAAAAGGGACGGGCGGATTTGAATCGGTTGTTCAAAAGGGATGGGGCGGATTTGAATCGGTTGTTCAAAAGGGATGGGGCGGATTTGAATCGGTTGTTCAAATGAGAGGGCGGTTTAAATCTGTAATTGAATCGGTTTTGAGGCCGGTTAGCCAGTGGAAGCGGCAGCCGTCCTCTCCTCAGCCTCCAGCTTGTCCAGCTCCTCCACCAGCTCTGCGCTCAGTCTGGGCCGCAGGGCTGCCCGGGTCTCTGCTGACCAGGCGGTCGCCGACCTGCGGAAGTTTGCCAGCCGGCGGCTCTGCATGCTGCGCGCGTGCGACGGCGCCACGGTGCGGGCTCCACGGAATCCGCCGCCAAGCTGCGCCAGGTAGTCGGGATCGATGTCGCCTGGGTCCGGCTTGCTTGGCGATGCCCGCTGCTGCTTGGCGGAGCGCTGGAAGGAGAGACAGGCTGCCAACTTTAACACAGCTGGTGTTTGCGTGTGTAAAGTATAAAATAATTAATGATGGATGGGATGGCGCTGCCCACAGCTGGATGGGATGGCGCTGCCCACAGTTGGATGGATGGCGCTGCCCACAGTTGGATGGGATGGCGCTGCCCACAGCTGGATGGGATGGCACTGCCCACAGTTGGATGGGATGGCACTGCCCACAGTTGGATGGGATGGCGCTGCCCACAGCTGGATGGGATGGCGCTGCCCACGTTGGATGGGATGGCACTGCCCACAGTTGGATGGGATGGCGCTGCCCACAGTTGGATGGGATGGCGCTGCCCACAGTTGGATGGGATGGCGCTGCCCACAGTTGGATGGGATGGCGCTGCCCACAGCTGGATGGGATGGCGCTGCCCACAGCTGGATGGGATGGCGCTGCCCACAGTTGGATGGGATGGCGCTGCCCACAGTTGGATGGGATGGCGCTGCCCACGTTGGATGGATGGCACTGCCCACAGTTGGATGGGATGGCAC
>NIVC01005172.1:0-23854 GCA_002269645.1 Macrostomum lignano | reverse complement strand
TCAACCTTAAAGGCACCCCCCCCCCCCAAGGCCCAGAGAGTGCACATGCCTGACGATTAGATTAGAAAGTCAGGGCCGCTGTAACACCCTTGTGTGAGAGTATATACTAATGTATGCCTGCGTACACCATTGGCGCATTGCTCAGGAATCAACGGAAGACCAGAATTGCCTCGGCGCTGTTTGTGTGGGACGATATCGCCGAAGACGTTGCGCCAGGGTGCCTATAAGCTGAAATTATTATTAAGTAGTTGTAAAACCTTGCTGTTATTACTATAGAAAGATATTAGATAAGATAAATCTTCATTGACCATCAAAAATCTAGGGGCATCCCTATGAGGCGATTTGATGGGAAGTTCTTCCCCTTCCAGTTTTCTAACGAAATGATCTGGACTTCAACAATAATTCTTATTTCTGCCAGTTATTCAGTTTTTAATCGATTCAGATACAAAGCGGTGTACGTTATTGCGAAGGTGCTGCTTTCCCTGTGGCGACTTCCCAATTTGGACTACTCACGAGCTATCTCCCAATTTTCTCCTCACTTTTTGCTCTCTCTCCAGATACCCTATTATCTCTCGGAAAAATATATTACAATAACCCCTCAAATGTGGTTTGTTCGCATTGTCCCACGGCCACCGAAATGTCACATCGCCATCGCGCTTTTCATTTTTTTGTTGCCTTTGTCCTCGCGTTTGTCTCTCGCGACTAGTCATGCAGCACGCACACTGCAAGAGCCCAGGCGCCCCCATGCAGTGGATCCAGCGCTCTGGAACTATCTGACAAACTCAGCTCTGCAGACTTTTTCTGATAATAAACTGACTCAGCAGCAGCAGCAGTCGTCACTTTCCTCTTTCAACTGCCAGCCTACCACTTTTCTGTTTTTTTTAACAGAGCATTGCGAGGCCAAGTGATGACTTTTCGCTGAGGGGCAGCCTTTGTCTGATTTTATTTGTACATTAGTCTAGTTCCCCAAACCAGTCACTCCTTTCTTACCGAAATACGCAAATACCATGGATTTTTTAAATTTCCATTACCATACTTCATATATTGTTCGATTCATTTAACTCGCTCCAAATACTTTGTTAAGACCCAGTGGATCTTCATACAAAGAATAAAAACAAGACTACACACCCACTTAGGTACATCTGCAGTCAAACTATATGAATCATAAACAAAAAGCGCTTCTCAATGCTCAGCGAAATATGCATATGCATTTTTTATTTATTAATTCTTCTAACTGCTGACGCAAGGCCTGTCTGTGCATGATGACCATCCAGCTGATGGAGGGAGCTGATGCGATACCGGGAAAAGCTTCTGTTTTCATACTAGCTCACTTACCCAAACTTATAAGTACTGTATGTTACTAGTCCAGCACCTTTTTGAAGCCTTTCCGAGACACTAGAGAAAAAAGTTTTTCAAAATTGAGGAAGCCTGTTCGCGTTTACGATTTTTTTAGTGCCTGCTGCGACTATTCCTGCTGAAATATTATTAATCAGTAGCTACTGCGAATGAAAAAAATGATTAATTGGTTATTACCAAGCCGGAAGGCCCGCCGCCAAGGTAGATAGGCGATTTGAACTGAATATCGGGAATGTGATAGTCGAATATTTCCACTTCGCGGTTGTCCAGCCGGAGTCCGGTAGAAAATAGTATGGTGTTGCGAAAGCTCTGGTATTGCGCAAAGTTGTACATGAATTCCACCTGGAAAGTTGCGCGATTCGGATAAACTGGTTTGTTTAAATGAGAAGCTAACTATAAGGTCAATCTACAATTAATCTTTATGCGCGTATTGGCGCTTATTGAGAAAAAAACCCGAAACATTACTTCTATATCGTTTGTTGACGACTTAGATCTCGGTCGGGGTGCCGTACACTTAGTTCGACAGCGCTTTGATTCGAAGGTTCCATGATTCATAATACCATATTTTTTTTAAATATCCTCATAGATCACAGTTAAACTTTATTAATACGAAGTTATGTGAATATTTTCCTGTATACATGTATGTACCCACAAGTGAACCACTTTAAAGCTTGATATCCCCAAAATCTACTTATTTTATGCTCTTCCCTCAATTAACATCTGTTGCTATAAGGGCCAGCTTATTAACTGTAAGTGAAAGTTGGAGATTGTACGAATTTCAGATTTATGAAAGGGCAGGCCACCCCCAAAAAAGACTCTGTGAACTTCTTTAATAAAGGTTTCTATCAAAGTAGAGAGCTTCATTTGCCCAGCCTTGATTTCACCTTTTAGTCAATTCAAACAGGACCCAGGCTTTTTGGAGCAACCTTCCTGTCAAATTTCTTGTTATTGTGAGAGTACAAAGCCAATTTTAATCTGGCTGGCGCATCTCCACCGACATAGTGGCTTTGATTTCCTCTGAAACGGATGCTGGACAAACTAGAAGATGCGTGGAAATATAAAACGCAAATAGAAGTATAGAGATACACTAACATAACACTATCTGTAGCAGTGCTAGAATAATCGATGCCGTACTGTTTGCAAAGCGGGTTTCCAACGGCTGTAGTTTGGTTTTAGTCTCCGTTTTTAAGCATCATGCTCATCCCCGATTGTGAGACGTGCGCGACCCACTATATGATTCATTTGAACTGTGTCGGATGAATAATAGGATATGCTAAGATCGGGGACGAAGGGGAGAGAACTCCACCCGATGGGGACAAGGCCATGCTATCGGAGTCACGCACGCTCAAGAAGCAGTGGTGAGGAAGGCGTGTCAGTCAGTTACGCTGACGCCGCATTCAAGCAGCTATATGGGATGGAATCAGAGCACGAAGTTTTAATATTGCCCGATATTGAAGGACAAGCAGTTCATGATAATTCTCATTTTCTGAACCGACACAGAGGCCTAACTATGCAAGCATATTGTATTTAGGCACTACTGGGAAACTGCAGGGCATTCTGGTGTAAATAATTTGCGCCCCCCCCCACCCAATTGTCGGCACCTTGCAATCGGCCAACGTCACGCAAGTCAAGTGGCGCGCATGGCAATTTCTTTAATCCAATGCCCAGTTGTCAAGCAGATGATTAAACTAAACCTCAGAAGGAAATTTCCACTTTTAGCTTGCAGTAAAAAACCCTCCCATTTAGTTTTTATGGATAGACGAAATGGTTAACAATAATCCGAGAAGTATAGCTACTCTTAAATTAACTTCAAATTCTCTTCGGCGCTGCAGACAAGTTCTTGGCGCCTTTACGCCAAGCTCAGCATTAGCAACCTTAGCATTGACTTTATGCAAAAACTGCTTAATGTCATCAAGTTCAAGTGAGTGGCAAGCTTTTATTCGGCTTTAATTTGAAACAGATGCCAAATGGTGTTAAGAGATGGTGCTCTGAAACTCGCTTGTCTGTTGTGCGTAAAAAGACACAGAAATTGAGGTCGCGTCATGTTCACACTTGTCCCTATTCGACAACAAGAAATAACTCACCGCATAGTCTTTGTTAATCTCAAGCGGGTCTTTGGTATTGATTTGAATGCCTCTGAGCGACCAGTCCAACCGGCTGGGATTAAATATGAAATAATTGAGTATGCCATCCTTCAGGTATAGGCCCATGTAGTCGCCGTGATAGCCAGCCAGGTAAAGGATCACTCCGTCCTTGTGATAGCTCAGAAATTTCAGAGTGATGACCGCGCTAAAAAGGCAGGGGAGGCTGAGAAAGTAACTACCGCTGAGACTACGAATAATGATGTGTATTATTTGGTAAATTGACAAAAAAGCGATCGAAATAAAAAACCACGGGACCTCAATCGCCAGTCGAGTGTTTTTTGAGTCGCTAGTGGCCACTCGTTCTAAAAACCAAATCCTTGTTCAGGAAGCCGCAAACACATCCTTTGCCTCAGCCAAACCGCCTAAAATTACATCATTTTCCCCTCTCTGGAAGCTGGGACACACTCTGGAGAGAAAGGGCGCAGGAATATATGCGGAATTCGGATCCTACAAACTTTGCGATTGACCCCCTCCCGTCCTGATCAGCTCAGATGCTCAGACTGTCCATTAGCTCTGGCTCTGATCGCTGATTCTGTGCCACTCGCCTGCTCTGTGCTCACAATTCTCTTTGAGTCAATAGCTGCAGCAGTGTCTGTCTGTATGCCTGTGCTCTCCTTAATCCCAACGCAAACGTCGTCCCTTCCATGCTCCGGGGTCCGCTTTTCATTATTATAATTCTATATTCCCCTAGCGATCTCGTTTATCTCTTCGCGGACCCTGTCCTCTTCCTTCGGGCAGCTCTGTTGCAGATTGAAGTCGCCTTTCAAAAAACAGTTTGTCTTTGTCCAAAGCGATAGGCAAATATCCTGCTTGACTGCATGGCTCGTAGATAAATGGAATTATGAATGAATTTTTTTTATCATTATTTATTAAGCTATACATGCGGCAGTGGAATTAAGAAAATTGTATAATTCAATAATTATTATTAAATCTTAGCGCACAGAAGCGAACAAAGGCCCTTTTTGTCTTCTGTACAGAAGCATTCTAGCCCCCACTTGACAACTAGGAGGATTTTCCTGGGAAGCTCCTTACAATTTTCAGGAAAAATGAAATTCAATCGTATTGATTTCAGATTTCTTAGATGGATGAAGAATAATCATCCGCGGAGTTGAATGCTACTTGGAGCCAGAGATCTTTTATGCACTGCATGACTGTTCTATGACAGGCACAAGTCTTGCACAGTCCTTGAACTGCTACTGACTGACGCGGGCGTCTCTGATTATCGTAGGCGTGGCCTATACTGTTTGACTGTTTGACTCCTCCTCGCTGCTGTGTGGTCTTGATTGGAAGCTGTCAGTTCTACAGGTAAGACTGCACCTCAATATTGGAAGCTGTCAGATCTACAGGTAAGGCTCCACCTCAATATTGGAAGCTGTCAGATCTACAGGTAAGGCTGCACCTCAATGTTAGAAGCTGTCAGATCTACAGGTAAGGCTGCACCTCAATGCTGGAAGCTGTCAGATCTACAGGTAAGACTGCACCTCAATGTTGGAAGCTGTCAGATCTACAGGTAAGGCTGCACCTCAATGTCGCAAACTGTTCCTTAAATATTGAATTTAGCTCGTAGCTGAGCTCATATTTGATGACGTGAAAGTTAAAGACAGCCAGCCCGAAGACAAAGCAAAACTTTGTTTAGTCTGAGTAATAGATTGTTGACTAAGAGAGAGAGAGAGAGCCCCATATCTTAAAACTAGCCGCTATTCCATTTCCCAAGCTTCAAGGGGGCAGGACAGAACATCAAATTAGATATAAGCTACTTGTATGCGGATGCGGACCGCACAGCGGTGCAGAAGTGGAAAATTTCATTTTTCTTCCTCGCTGCGCAATCACCAGCAGGGCAGGGGAGAGGAGTGGAGATCCCCTTCTACCTCTCCCTGTCCCTCTCTTTGCCCCGCGGCCATGAAAGTGACTCGCTGCTGGCCTTCTTGGGCTGCCAAAACCATCCCCCGAACCGAGCGCCAAGAAACCTCGCTCTAGTTTACCGCCCTCCTCTCTTGTGAGCAGTGGCAGCTGCTGCAAGCCAGCCAACAAGTCTGGCCCAAGCATCTAACTAGCCTTAGTTCGAAGGAATACTCAAGCTCAACCGGGGCTAATTAAGCGGGCAGCTTTGTTGCCAAGCGAAGCGAAAATTAATCTGTCCAGCTCCGCGTATCCGGGGTTGCGGTTTTGTAATTAAGTTTAATTTTAACCTGACCTTTTCTGTTGCTTTTCATTAAATTGGCGTAAAATTCGGATTTTAATTTCATGGTAACTGCAGGGCAGGGGTTTTGTTCGAGATTGCATGGCTTTACAAGGTTTATCAACTTTGAATTTTTAGTTTTATTATCCAAAGATTGTGTATGGAAATAGAGCACAGCACTTCTGCTAGAACTGCGTTGAGCAACCCTCGAACCAGGTTGGTCGCAGCATCTTTTAGCGCCTCATCAGTGTCGAAGCAGTGCCCACGGAAGCGTACGGAAAGTGCCGATAAAATTGTTCCATCCCGCGAAATGATGGAAACTTTTACCGTTTTCCAAATGGTTTTTTCTCCTGGCTAATGCGCAGGGAAGAAGCTCATCTCAGTCCCGCAGTTTCATGCTTTTATCAACTGCGGGGCAGCTGTCAGCACTTAGCTGAGTCATTCTCATGCGCTCCTCATCGCTCAGTGTCCATTTCGGCTGTATAAAAAATCCCATTAGCTATAGATGATGCCCAATAAATAGCCACCGACAGTGTGAATTTCTTCTTCCATGCTAATTGTTTCGCCAGATCTCCCGTCCCGTCCAGATCTACACAGGATTTTCTTAGAAATACGATGGATTTCTACGAGGCCTCGTGCATTTTTTACAACTATAGCTGAAAACAAGACTAGAAAACAAGACAAATTTGACAAAAATTCATCGAAACATTGATGCTTGATATGCAATTTAGACTACAGATTCTATTTTAGTATATAGGAAATACTACCTATGCTCGTAGATTTGTCACTCCAACCACAGATTCTATATTACCTATAGATGTGTCACTCCAGCCACAGATTCTATACTACCTATAGATGTGTCACTCCAGCCACAGATTCTATACTACCTATAGATGTGTCACTCCAGCCACAGATTCTATACTACCTATAGATGTGTCACTCCAGCCACAAATTCTATACTACCTATAGATGTGTCACTCCAGCCACAGATTCTATACTACCTATAGATGTGTCACTCCAGCCACAGATTCTATACTACCTATAGATGTGTCACTCCAGCCACAGATTCTATACTACCTATAGATGTGTCACTCCAGCCACAGATTCTATACTACCTATAGATGTGTCACTCCAGCCACAGATTCTATACTACCTATAGATGTGTCACTCCAGTCACAGATTCTATATTACCTAGATGTGTCACTCCAGCCACAGATTCTATATTACCTTGATGTGTCACTCCAGCCACAGATTCCATATTGCCTATAGATGTGTCACTCCAGCCACAGATTCTATATTACCTAGATGTGTCACTCCAGCCACAGATTCTATATTACCTAGTGTGTCACTCCAGCCACAGATTCTATATTACCTAGTGTGTCACTCCAGCCACAGATTCTATATTACCTAGTGTGTCACTCCAGCCACAGATTCTATTTAACCTAGTGTGTCACTCCAGCCACAGATTCTATATTACCTAGTGTGTCACTCCAGCCACAGATTCTATATTACCTAGTGTGTCACTCCAGCCACAGATTCTATATTACCTAGATGCGTCACTCCAGCCACAGATTCTATCACTCTAGTCACTAGATTCTAGTCACTCTAGGTAAGAAGGTAAGAAGGACCTTAGCGACTTTATTTTAAATACGGATAGAAGAACGTTGAGACAGGAGACAGCCAGCCATTCTCACTTGGTGCCGTTGAATGCCGGCAGGCTGTAGCGAACCCTGCCACCCTGTCGGATGGAGAAGCAGTTGCCGCCCTTGCTGTCCTCGCCAGCTGTTTGAGTTGCCGCTACTTGCGCCAATTCCAGCGGCGCTAGCACCAGAAGCAGCAATAGGAGCAGGAGCTGCATCTTTTTCTGAGGCTTGCTGTCGAGCTTCAGAGTGACATGCTGCCCATTTGCTGTCGCTTGTAGCTAGAAGAGGAGCAAGCTGTAAGCTCCAGAAGCTCCTAGTATTAGCGTGCCAAATCCAAGCCAATTCTTCCTATTGGTGCCTTTCTGGGCCCATTGTGGGCAATAGGAGTGTAACACTACGCCTGGCAATTTCTCCTGTTACATGGCTGCAGCCAATGGGAAAGCGTTTTCTTTCTGCCATTCAAAATACATAGGGGGAGAGAGAGTAGGTGAATGTTCCTCGCTGCACTGCTTCTCTCTGGCCATCGAGTCTCCTTTTTTAATATTTTTAGTGAATTTGCTACACTGCCACTGTTCTAACAAGTGATGCTTTTGTCTAACAGAATGATGCCACTGTCTAACAGAATGATGCCACTGTCTAACAGAATGATGCCACTGTCTAACAGAATGATGCCACTGTCTAACAGAATGATGCCACTGTCTAACAGAATGATGCCACTGTCTAACAGAATGATGCCACTGTCTAACAGAATGATGCCTCTGTCTAACAGAATGATGCCTCTGTCTAACAGAATGATGCCACTGTCTAACAGAATGATGCCACTGTCTAACAGATGATGCTACTGTCTAACAGATGATGCTACTGTCTAACAAGTGATGCCACTGTCTAACAGAATGATGCTACTGTCTAACAAGTGATGCCACTGTCTAACAGAATGATGCTACTGTCTAACAGATGGTGCCACTGTCTAACAGATGGTGCCACTGTCTAACAGATGGTGCCACTGTCTAACAGATGGTGCCACTGTTTTAACAAGTGTTGCCTCTGTCTAACAGAATGATGCCACTGTCTAACAGAATTATGCTATTGTCTAACAAGTGATGCCACTGTCTAACAGACGATGCCACTGTCTAACAGATGATGCCACTGTCTAACAGATGATGCCACTGTCTAACAGATGGTGCCACTGTCTAACAGATGCTGCCGCTATCTAACAGGTGATGACACTGACTAACAGGTGATGCCACTGTCTAACAGGTGCTGCCACTGACTAACAGGTGATGCCACTGACTAACAGGTGCTGCCACTGTCTAACAGGTAATGCCGCTGTCTAACAGATGATGCCACTGTCTAACAGGTAATGCCGCTGTCTAACAGGTGATGCCACTGTCTAACAGATGCTGCCGCTATCTAACAGGTGATGCCACTGTCTAACAGGTGCTGCCACTGTCTAACAGGTGCTGCCGCTATCTAACAGGTGATGCCACTGACTAACAGGTGCTGCCACTGTCTAACAGGTGATGCCTCTGTCTAACAGATGATGCCACTGTCTAACAGGTGCTGCCGCTATCTAACAGGTGCTACCACTGTCTAACAGGTGATGTCTCTGTCTAACAGGTGATGCCTCTGTCTAACAGGTGATGCCTCTGTCTAACAGGTGATGTCAGTGTAAAATATCTGATCCCACAATCAATTTATCAGTTTTGAAATTTGTTCCCATTCGTTGTAGATAGTTAAAATGTGGTTTTTAGCCATGCCAAGGTACCGAGTGTCAATCAGTATCAGTTATCCTACAGTACCAGCATTGACTTGTTGTGGGGCCGTCCATAAAGTTAACAGATTTAATTTTGTCCAGAAGAGACCCGGCTGGCTACGTTCGCTTGGTATCGCTGGTAAAACCAATTTCGTCTACAGCAAACCCGACTACTCAAGAGCAGGCTCTATCGGATTTCAATTTTAAGGATATCTAGTGCGGAGTCTGGGGTGGCATTGAGAAGGCGACAACACCCTTGCTGGAGACGGCGGGAGGGGGAGAGGGAGTAGGAAAGATGAGAAGTGGACAGGCGAGGATAATTCGATAATCCTCAGATGCTGCTGTTGCTAAAGCCGCCTCCTCTCAGCTGACTCGCTGCTGCCGACTCCCGCGGATCCCCAAACACCTCGATGCCATCTCCGGCGGGAGGGCGCCGAGATAATCTCCTCTCCTCTTCCTCTCTGCGCCCCGTCGGACAAATCCTTCTTCTCGCTGGCCAGGCGGCTCCTTCTTCATCATTTCTTCGAATTAAATTCGAAAATCCGCACCAAAACTTATCTCTTCACCTGCGCCAGTTGCGGCCTCTCTAGAGAAAGCTTGCCCGGTAGCTAGGGGCAAGAAGATAAATTTTTTGTCGGGAAATTCGAGATCCATAGAGCTTGATTTAAGCCGATGAGAGAGTGGGGTTGCTTAGGGCTTTTCCTGGACTGACAGAGGGATTGATTATTCTCATAACTACCTGCTCTGTCTCTGTCCAGCTCTGGTTTGACTTCAATTTATTAAAATTTATTTATAGACGTGAATGAATAGAAGTTTTTTAGCACTTAAACGGCAAATACATTTTTTGATTGCTTGGAGGCTGATTCATAACAACAACAACAACAACAACAACAACAAAAACAACAACAAAAACAAAAACAACAAAAACAAAAGCAACAACAACAATAACAACAACAACAACAACAACAACAATAACAACAGCAGCAGCAACAACAACAACAACAACAATAACAATAACAAAAACATCAAAAACAACAACAATAGCAACAACAACATCAAAAACAACATCAACAACAACAACAACAACAACAACAACAATAACAACAATAACAGCAACAATAACAACGACAACAACAATAACAACAACACAAACACAACAACAACAAAAATAACAACAACAAAAAACAAAGGCCGTTACGCTGGACCAGAGCGAGACTGCGGTAAACTTCGAGGCGACGCTAAGGCAGCGCAATGGCAAATAATAATTTATTACACCTGCCCTAATGGGCAGATGAGCAATCGACACCTCAGCCGCAGCTATTGCCCGGCGCATCTGAAGGCTGCATACGGCTGTCCAGTCCACCAGTCCAAGGACTGGGGGGTTACCACACACACCCTCAATTACCCCAGCTAATGCTGGCACCCATTTTACAGCTGGGTGAGCTGAAGCATGCAGAGTTAAGTGTCTTATTGTTTCCAGTGGGTCGAGAATCGAACCCCCGATCTTTCAGTCGTGAGTTCGATGCTCTAATCACTAGGCTACAACCCCCTTCGAACGGTGTCTAGTTGGAGCGCGTTGATTCGACCAGGAAGGTCTCGTTGCTGCTAACTGCAAACGGGCCACTGTAGGCAATGAGACCGCCGATGCCACCCCTTCTTCCCCCCAGGAGCAGGTCCCGCTGGACTGGAGGTAAGTAAAGCCGACTAATCTTACAATTGAATGCCTGGTGCCTACTCGTAGCAGTAGTGAGCGCTTCAAGAAGATCTACAACTTAAAAGTTAATCGTAGTGCAGGCAGTCGTAGCGTCAAATTTACATGTACGCTTACGCAGTGTGTTCAATACGCGCGGTCACTGAAATGACCGCCTATTGGCGGCAGAAAATCGGCTTGGGACGTGTCGCCGCGTACACAGAGTGCGGTATGGAGGAAGAAAAGGACCACTAGTTGGAGTGTTGCAGGTGAGCGAAAATGGTATGAAGTTCTTTCGACCGGAACACCCCGTTGTCCGTGGGTCCGATGAAGCAACGTCTGCAGAACGCACACACGCACGACAACAACAACAACGAAAATGAAAAAAACAACAACAACAACAGCATCAGTTAGGGTCTCAAGGAAAAGTAGCATCACAGGGTGCGCCCCAGCGCCTAAGCGACCGTATCCGGGGCACCGGCATCGGTCGGAAGGCAGTCGACGAAACGCCGAGTGCGGGCCTGTCTTCGTCGGTAAGGTAGTGCACCATCTGCAGGCAGTACAACTCGGCGCAACTGATTTGGCCTGGCAACAATTCGTTTGGACAGACGGGGCCGGCGCAACGATGCAGTGTCGCGTTTGAAACTCGCTCGTCTCCGGTCTTGAAGGTGCAGCCAGTCATGCACTGGCCTTCTACCTGCGTCGACGCCTACACCCGAGACCAGGCTCTCTGTACGACGTAATAACTGAGTGACAGCGTATTTTGCTGTTGTCATTGTATGTCCAAAAAAATGAAAGACAAAAAATTTTTGCATCCATGTCGACAATTTGAAAATTATTTGTAGTCGGATTCAATTGAAACTGACTACTGATAGTAGTGTGTAATTAACAAAAATAAAAGCACCAACACCGACACAATGGTCAACAGTTAGTAATACCAAACCACGCCCCTCTTTCCCTTGAAATTTGCCTTCAAACTTTGATCAAAGATACCGATTAAAAATAAGATAAAAATGATTTCATACTTCTCATTCAATTTTTTTGTCTGACAATAGCCTAGAAAATGTCATGGAGGATTTCACTCTCCTTGCACCTGGAGTGACTCAGAGTTACTAATAGCAGATGTCCCAGCGCCTGTCCAGATCGTAATTGTACGTCGTGGCGCACCATTTCTCGTTGCCTGTTCCAATGCACGATTTGTACTCGCGGCCCTTGAACTTGAACGGGAAGTGGCAGTGCAGGCTGACAAACTCGGCCGCGCAGTTGATAAACTTTTTGTCTTTGTCGTAATCGGCAGTACGGCTGCACCACAGTCGGTGGTGCTGTGACCGGATGCAGTGGTGATAAAAAGTGCCCTTGTACTTGAACGGGAAGTGGCACGTATTGTGAGTGCCGCATCCCTTGAACGGATGGTATTGATGACCTTCGGCGTCGCAGATGCACTGGTAGCCGCCTTTGACATTTAAACAGCTGACGCCGGTGCCTTTGCAGGGTTGCGGCAGTTCGCGGCACTCGTCAACGTCGCGACAACCCCGTCCGGCGACGTAGACATGGCCGCCATCCGAGCAGATGCATTTGTAGCCTCGGCAGGCCGCCCCAGCGCCGCTGCAGTTCAGTGCCGGCCGCTCAAACGGATTGCACTCGATTGAAGCGTGCGCGGCGGCTGAGGCCACGGCGGCGGAGCAACTGCTGCCGGACTTGTCCGCTTTCCTTTGAGATGACGAACAGGCGAGGCTGCTTGAGCAGGCTAGCAGGAGCAGAAGCAGAAGTGGAAGCTGCCACTCTAATAGTAGAATCTGGAACTGAAAAATCAAATAATTCTTTAATAACGTTTTAAATAAACTTCACCTACATTTGCTCGAGTGCCGCGCGCTTACGGTATTGGCTTCCGAAATTTAACTGGATATACTCAAGGTTACCAAAGTATACTGGAGTTTGGATGGACTCTAAATAATAAAAAACTTCACACTTAACTTCTTAGCCGATAGGATGCGAAAATTTTTTGTTGTGAAAGATGCAGCATAGAAAATAGCCTAATTTTATGTTTATGTGCCTGAGGGTTGTTTCGAAAACTGTCCTAAGACTGACTCTTAAGTTTCAACTTAAGTTCAAACTAAGGACTCAGTCATGAGTGTGTTCTATCAGTGGTGCAACCAGAAATTTGTTGAGGGGGCGGATTATGGAGGGTAAAGACCCAAGAGAGGGGCGCAGAAGGTGGCTCTGCATTTTGGCGAAATGCGCTTTGTCCCCCTTGAGTTTTTTCAGGTCTCCGCCTAAGGAAGAGCGACCCACAGATTTATATTACCCTTAGATGGGTCTCTCCAGCCGAACAACAAGCTGTTTTGTGGGTTTTGACCATAGACTGTAGCTTCTGCTGCTCTCAAGACATTAGCAGCAGCCAGTGTCTATGGCCCTAACCCCGGGGTTTTCGGTGCCTCGGAGACGGCCGCTAAATACACTAGCGAATGCTGCAGAGACACATCTAGGTAATATAGAATCTGTGCCTCTTTTCTGTGCCTTCTGTCAGTCTTTTCTCACTCTTGGTTACACCTAAGTTGGTTCCCAGCTAAGGCACACTTTTATCTTTATAAAAGAAGCCCCAAACACCCCCAGTGTCTCAGCTAGCACACAGAGTCGCTGGCTGATCCGGAACCTGTTGCACCTTCTTTTTGGCTACTGCTGCCGATATTTTCACAAAATATTAAATCATGCCCCCAACTGACCAGCTTGTTGTGCTTACCTTCATAGTTTAGTTCTCAGCAGCCGAAACTCAGCACGCTTTCAGATAGGTGTAAACCTTTCTGGGCAAATATTGTTTATCAAATCTTCTATCCACAGACGCTGCTATTCTGATATATAGGCCCCATGTCGTATACGTGAAGCGATTATTAAAGTGCTTTTCTTATATAAAGTTGGACTAAAAATTTAGTGGTTCGGCGGACTTGAGGAAGCTAGCCTTCTTTTTCTCTCCTGCTGTCCACTGTGCAAAGAACACTTGACGAGAAGCGACGGAGTATTGCCATGGAACGCCAATGAAAGTGAATTATTGGCGAGGTGAAATGGAGTGGAGCAAATGAGAAGTGGATATCTCCACAGCTAATCCAACAGCTGGGCAATCGAGGAGAATTTGAAGAAAGGCAGGCAGATCAGAAGCGCACGCTATTTGAGCTGCTCGTATTGAAGTTGCACAAAATTTTATACTTCAACAACGACCCAAGAGTACGTTAGTGGAAACAGACTCTCGGCGCGTGTTCTTGCGCTGTTTAGCTTGGAATCCTCGCTAGTCTGCATGAAGTTTGGTGGAATCTTAACGCTTTAAGAACCTTAGTCACTTTCTCCCGCTTCATGGATCTAGAAGTTCTAGTATATTGATGTAACAGTCATATGTAATAAGTTCGAAAAAATGAATTAAAATGCAAAATCGCTCTTTGCTTTATAAGCTTACGTTGCTCCTCAGTGAGCAGAACGTATCAAATTCTTTTTACCAAATTCAGAAGACATCTCGGCATACGGAGAGAAACATTGACGTCACAGAGTTAGGAAAAATATATATAAAGATGATTGGATAGCGTAAAAGATACTAAGGATATCACAGTGACGCCAGCGCGACATCCCATCAATAAAGCAGCACTGGATTCGTCACTAACCAGTCACGCGCTGGGGTAGAGATCTACGAGCTAAAGGAAATACATGGAACAGCTAGAGCGAAAGAGATAAGAAAACTATGCGGCAGTCTGGGCCGCTCATTGAAAATCGAATCAGGTTTTGCGTAAGAGAAGAAAAGTTGACGAATATAAATCTGGAGTCTTGGCGCGCGGCACCGGGCCGAACTTCTGGCAAGCTCATCACCCATAGCGGAGCTCTATAATCCCACCCGCAGCGACTCTAATTCAATTGTTGGAGCGGCGTTCGATTCTATCCCAGCTCATTTCCTGCCACTTGCTCACCAGTGCCCGTCCTTCGTTTCCTTGCTACCTCGCTCACGTATAGAATAGCTGCTAGGGCTTAGGGTTGCCTCAAGGACGTGTGTTCTGACCTGCGCGTGTCATTCAACTCGGGCTATACTAGCCGAATTTGTGGCAGTGTTTTCCATCACAGTGCTGACTAATAGAGCTGCAGAACAACATCAACTGGTGGCTCTTCTTTTAGTTAGTCGGAGAGAACTTCTTGGCGCTTTAGCAAATTCGGGCGAGCCGCAGCTATCTAGGTGGCAAGCAGCTGGTCCCAACAATATCCCGGTAAACTTCCGTACACTGCATGGCCCAGAATTTATGTTGTCGCTTGCTCCGGGAGCTTTGGCAAGACAGACGCGTTAGTTCCCCGTCGGTCACCTCTATTCTCCCCCTATAAAAATCATTCCTTTGTTTTTGGCATTTCCGACGGCTTTCTAGCTTTTTATTTTCTTGGCATTTTCTATAAGAACTCTGTCTTGGAAGTAAATCTTTTGTATCAAAAAAACAAAGCAGAATGAAAACTAAAAAGCTACGTACTCTAAACCGCAAGAACTTTTGTCGGATCTTACACATTGAAAAATTGAAAGCAAAGAGCTAAATAACATGATCGCTAGATTGCAAAATCCTGAGGATAAGAGCGAGGCCACAAAAGCATACCAAAACACATTACCCTAACAGCATACCAAACAAATTGCAACCTCAAAAATCAAATAAAACAACAAAAAAACAAATAAAAGATGACAAAAAATTATTAAAAAATAAGCAACAACTTGATAAAGTAATTAAACCAATTAAAATATGCCTTTGTCCGCCTCAAAATTGAATAATTTTCTGGCTATGACGACCCCCCAGTCCTTGGACTGAACAGCCGTACGCAGCCTTCAGATGCGCCGCGCAATAGCTGCGGCTGAGCTGTCGGTTGCACATCTGTCCCAATTGGGCCAGGTGTAATCAATTATTTATTATTATCATGAGCAGTTTATGAAAGTTCCCTATCTATACTACTAAATTTAATACACGGCTTCACAGTCTGTGAATGCTCCAGTCGGATTTTAAAATTCGGGACCGAACGTGCTCTATCTCATGCATAGCGTCACACTACTTCACTCCAGACTATGAACTGTTTCTGCTGCAGACGTAGCGTAATTAATAGACGCAAAAACAATTTGGACAAAAAAATGGAATTTTGTTTTGGGGGGCTTTTATTCGGCATAATTGATTCGTTTTCAAAACAAAAAAAACAGTCAACACCTTAATTAGGTCCAATAGACATGCACAACTACAATGGTGAGCACAATTGGCAAAGCGTTTAGCAGCAGGAAGCAGACGCAGAATCCAATTGTTAACATTTCCTTTTGGTACGTGATGATGAACACCACGCAAGCAGCCGGGTAGCCGAAGTTGTACAGGAATACCATGCTTGGCGCCAGGTACCAGTTGAAGATGAACAGCGGCACCGTTTGCTGCTCGTTCAGAAGAGTCCGGCGATCACGGATGTAGCTTGAGAATCCCTTTCCGAGGTGAATCGTAACGCACTCGAAAAGCTTTACCAGAAAAAAAGCGATGGGTGCGCCGAGCAGCATGTACCTGGGCAGTCTGGTTAGCTGGCCGAACATTCTGAGCAGGGTGACTCCAGCCAGCAGGGCAAACCGCACCACCGCCAGGCTGAGCACTGCCCACGAACAGCGGAACAGTCTGATCGCCTGCAGGAAGACGAAATCTCTGATCGCCTGACGAATTGAATGCAAATCAGAAATACGCCGAACATCAGGATTATTCCCTGAAAAGATCATTTAGATGGCGAATGAATGTGTGTGATTTAACCAATTTAATGGCACAACAAAAGCCCCCCCCCAGAAAATACAACCTTAAAAGGTAAGAAAACGGTGTATGGTACAAAGCCGCTAGTCTCTTAGAACATCAGCACCGACTCGGCCAGCTGCATCGCGCCCTGCATTACCGACACGGAAACTGGGGTACTGAGGCTGCCGTTTCTCAGCTTATCGGTCATGTCGGGAAACGACATGTAGCTGTCAAAGTCGAATTGGCCTCCGCTAGATTCGTTGCAGAGCTTGACGACAGAATATTTGACTAGGTGACTCAGACCGGTGAAGGCGACAGAAATCGCCAAGTCAGCAAGGCAGACGCAGATACTCAGGGACACGTAACTCCGCTTTGCATCCTGATTGGCTCGGCCGCCAATGGCGCTAATTTGAAAGTTGGCCAGGCCGAGACTGTGCATGCAGAGCACGAGCGCGCCGGCGAACGTAGTTTCCATTGTGGCGAGCGCTGAGCTGGTATCGTGCGCGCCAACTTCCGTCCTGCTCTTCCCAACAAAGTGGAGCAGCAGAGTGGCAATGCACAGCACAACCAGTGCTATGTAGATCCCACCGATTTTTCCGTAGGTTCGCATTGAACGGCCAAATATAATAAAGTAGGAAATTACTACTAGCGAAAGCATAATAAAAGTGTAGAATAGGACTGCATTGGGATTCGCAAACAGCAGCTGCATTAGGCAGCCGATCTCGTTTCGAGGCCGTCTCATGCAAGAAGGCTGCACCAGCATCTCCAGCGTGTTTTCGTCCGATACTCGTCCGATAGTCATGGAGGTGTCCAGTAGCTGACAGTTTTTCGAATAAAATGGGAGCATTCGAAGACTATTTGAGCCAGAGTTAGCCAGAGTGAATAGCTGAGCAGTAGCCAAGTTGAGCTTCTCCTCGGCCTCGCCAATAGAAACTTGAATAGCTTGCATCAGGGCGATGAGCTCGTAGCTGCGAAGCCACTTCCGCGTAGCCGGGCTGCAAGAGCCGCAGTCCCACGGCATGAGGTAGGCGACCTCGTCGGCGAATGCCGGAATGCCGTACAGGAGCATGACGGCGGCGTAGACTCCAACAAAGGTGGCGCCGCCCAGCCCGTTTGAGCTCAGTGGGAACTTGAAGATGTCAAAATGGCCAACTGTAAAGCACAGATTAATGGCGAAGAAGTCCAGGCTCTGCGCCAAGTTCCGCATTGTTGAATGCTTTAATGTGGCGCGTGCTCGGACACTGTGAATAATTTTTAGAATTAGCTATAGAATATCTGATAATTGTTTGCTGCTTACTCAAGGAGTTCTATAATTAGCAACCTGGAGTGGAAGCGAGTTTTACCTCATGAGGCCACGCCAATTGTAAAGATAAGGCCGATAAAATAATTCCGTTTACTGACGGAACCAAATGATTCTGGTAGCAAATTGTAGAAGGGAAAAGCCGCTTTCCAGAGACACCTAACTTGTAATGATTGATTGCGTTGTTCATGAGCAGCATGCAAAAGTATAAGTACTTATGGAACACCCCTCGTATAAAAGACATCCACACTCGTAATCTAAACGTTGCGTGATCTACTTGTACTTTTAAAACATAGACCGTTTTCTTTCTTCAAAGTTTTCATACGAGCGTAGATTCCGTCATTTTTCCGTCATCCGTCAAATGACGAAATCGTCATTTTTAATGCTAGAAACGACAGTCCCACAAATGTACTTTGATGCAACATTGGAATTTGAAAAGATTTTATTTTTTCGTTTTCAGCGATAGGAATTATTACTACCAGTAAAATAACGAGCCCTTGGGTCGGGAGACCTCGATAACGACCGCTCCCTTACTTTAAGTCCAATTAGTCAGGTCTTAAAGGATCAACTCCGCTCGATTTTAAATATAAAAATTTCATTAAAACAGTCACACTTCGACAAGTCCATCTGCTTTGGTAGCTGTATATTAATTAATTTTTAATGCTGTCAACACAAATATAGCATGTATTTGCTTCGGGTGCAAAAGACTTATGTACAAGCCAGTGAATTGCAATACCTCAGTTCCGTTCTCAACTGCCAGAAGCGCAGGAAAAGAAGGAGGCGAGAAAAAGATGAGGAAATGAGATCCTAGACAGCCATGGCTGACGAGATAAGGCAGCGTCTCACAGAATTAGCCTAATCCCGTCTTACGTCTGCCACATTGCAGTTGGTTGCAAATCTTCTAGCCTCGTCTTCTTCTAGAAGAAAGCCAAGGTATGCAAAAGATATTCTGACTAGATTCTGGCTTTTCGAAATAAAGTACAGCAGCTGGGATTCATTTACTTTTTTTTACAATATTTCACTTCTGACTTTCACGTTGACTTAAAGTGGCTCCTGTATAATATAATAGAAATTGGAATGAGTTCTGAATCAGTCTATTTAGTTGGCGTCGTAACCACTATAGCAGATGGGGACACACGAATGACACATTTTTAAATTTACCTGTACTAGTATAAGTGAATAGAAAGGGGTTTTAGTTTTAGGTGCATTTATGTCCCGTGACAGGTAAACTGGTAGCTAAAATGAATAATACACCGAGCAGAGAGCAGCCTGTCACACTCCATAACCGGACCCAATCGAGCCTGTCACACTCCATAACCGGACCCAATCGAGCCTGTCACACTCCATAACCAACCCAATCGAGCCTGTCACACTCCATAACCAACCCAATCGAGCCTGTCACACTCCATATCTGGACCCAATCGAGCCTGTCACACTCCATATCTGGACCCAATCGAGCCTGTCACACTCCATAACCAACCCAATCGAGCCTGTCACACTCCATAACCGGACCCAATCGAGCCTGTCACACTCCAGAACCGGACCCAATCGAGCCTGTCACACCCCAGAACCGGACCCAATCGAGCCTGTCACACTCCATAACCGGACCCAATCGAGCCTGTCACACTCCATAACCGTACCCAATCGAGCCTGTCACACCCCAGAACCGGACCCAATCGAGCCTGTCACACTCCACAACCGGACCCAATCGAGCCTGTCACACTCCATAACCGTACCCAATCGAGCCTGTCACACTCCATATCTGGACCCAATCGAGCCTGTCACACTCCATAACCAACCCAATCGAGCCTGTCACACTCCATAACCGGACCCAATCGAGCCTGTCACACTCCATAACCGGACCCAATCGAGCCTGTCACACCCCAGAACCGGACCCAATCGAGCCTGTCACACTCCACAACCGGACCCAATCGAGCCTGTCACACTCCATAACCGTACCCAATCGAGCCTGTCACACTCCATAACCGGACCCAATCGAGCCTGTCACACTCCAGAACCGGACCCAATCGAGCCTGTCACACTCCACAACCGGACCCAATCGAGCCTGTCACACTCCATAACCGGACCCAATCGAGCCTGTCACACTCCATAACCAACCCAATCGAGCCTGTCACACTCCATAACCAACCCAATCGAGCCTGTCACACTCCATATCTGGACCCAATCGAGCCTGTCACTCTCCATATCTGGACCCAATCGAGCCTGTCACACTCCAGAACCGGACCCAATCGAGCCTGTCACACTCCATAACCGGACCCAATCGAGCCTGTCACACTCCAGAACCGGACCCAATCGAGCCTGTCACACCCCAGAACCGGACCCAATCGAGCCTGTCACACTCCATAACCGGACCCAATCGAGCCTGTCACACTCCATAACCGTACCCAATCGAGCCTGTCACACCCCAGAACCGGACCCAATCGAGCCTGTCACACTCCACAACCGGACCCAATCGAGCCTGTCACACTCCATAACCGTACCCAATCGAGCCTGTCACACTCCATATCTGGACCCAATCGAGCCTGTCACACTCCATAACCAACCCAATCGAGCCTGTCACACTCCATAACCGGACCCAATCGAGCCTGTCACACTCCATAACCGGACCCAATCGAGCCTGTCACACCCAGAACCGGACCCAATCGAGCCTGTCACACTCCACAACCGGACCCAATCGAGCCTGTCACACTCCATAACCGTACCCAATCGAGCCTGTCACACTCCATAACCGGACCCAATCGAGCCTGTCACACTCCAGAACCGGACCCAATCGAGCCTGTCACACTCCACAACCGGACCCAATCGAGCCTGTCACACTCCATAACCGGACCCAATCGAGGCTGTCACACTCCATAACCAACCCAATCGAGCCTGTCACACTCCATAACCAACCCAATCGAGCCTGTCACACTCCATATCTGGACCCAATCGAGCCTGTCACTCTCCATATCTGGACCCAATCGAGCCTGTCACACTCCAGAACCGGACCCAATCGAGCCTGTCACACTCCAGAACCAACCCAATCGAGCCTGTCAAACTCCATAACCAACCCAATCGAGCCTGTCACACTCCATAGCCGGACCCAATCGAGCCTGTCACGCAAGAAACGAATCACAGGGTATGATTTCGCAAGAGCCGCCGGTTGCATTACGGGAATTGAAACTTGTCCAGCAACTGAATCAAAGCCCCTGCTGTCTCAACAGGGCGGCGAGCGTCTCCTCTGCCTGATGAACTTTGCCAGGACGTGCAGCGCCGTCACCAGGCCGTCCCCAGTGAGGCCCACGGTCCGGTGGACGTGAGTCGGATGGCCCAGCCGCTCCAGCAGCTCGGTCTGCAGCCGGGCCGCCACCTGCCAGCCGGGCAGAGCGAACGGCAGGTCCTGCTTGTTTGCCAACACCAGCACGGGGGCGCCGAGCAGCTCCCAGCTGGTGGCCACCTCGAACAGGAAGCGGCGGGCCTCCTCCAGCCTAGCCGGATCGTTGCTGTCGACGACGAATACGACGCCTTCGACTAGGCGTGCGTGGTAGCGCCAGAAGTCGCGGTAGACCCTACTGCCACCGACCTGAGGGCAGGAACTCGTCTCATGATCATCTCCCTGATCATTTCCCTGATCATCGCCCTGATCATCTCCCTGATAATCTCCCTGATCATCTTCCTGATCATCTCCCTGATCACCTCCCTGATAATCTCCCTGATCATCGCCCTGATCATCGCCCTGATAATCTCCCTGATCATCTCCCTGATCATCTCCCTGATAATCTCCCTGATCATCTCCCTGATCATCTCCCTGATAATCTCTCTGATCATCTCCCTGATCATCTCCCTGATCATCTCCCTGATCATCTCCCTGATCACCTCCCTGATCACCTCCCTGATCATCTCCCTGATCATCGCCCTGATCATCTCCCTGATAATCTCCCTGATCATCTCCCTGATCATCTCCCTGATCATCTCCCTGATAATCTCCCTGATCATCGCCCTGATCATCTCCCTGATAATCTCCCTGATCATCTCCCTGATAATCTCCCTGATCATCGCCCTGATCATCTCCCTGATAATCTCCCTGATCATCTCCCTGATAATCTCCCTGATCATCTCCCTGATCATCTCCCTGATCATCTCCCTGATCATCTCCCTGATCATCTCCCTGATAATCTCCCTGATCATCGCCCTGATCATCTCCCTGATAATCTCCCTGATCATCTCCCTGATAATCTCCCTGATCATCGCCCTGATCATCTCCCTGATAATCTCCCTGATCATCTCCCTGATAATCTCCCTGATCATCTCCCTGATCATCTCCCTGATCATCTCCCTGATCACCTCCCTGATCATCTCCCTGATCCATAGTCTACCTCTGTAAGCACCAGATCGGGGCCACCCTGCGGCAGCCGGACAATCTCGGACGAGTGGCCGAGAGTTGGCAGAACTCGACGCGTATCGCTGGCCTCCGCCGCTGCCGACATCGCCGCCGCTTCGTCTTCGTCTGACGCCGTCGCCAAAGCCGACATTGTTTTTGACGAACCCGTCCCGCCAGCTGCGGAGGTGTGCCTGGCAACTAGCTGCCTCAGCAGGGTGGTCTTGCCGCAGTTGTCCAGCCCGAGAAGCAGCACCCGACAAGGGCCAAATAAGCTGACAAGGACGCGCCCATTGCTGCTGGGAATACTGGTGGGTTGAGTCTGAACTCAAGCAGCTCTTTGATCTAGAAGTGCAGGCCATTGGCGCTCCTTCTATTCTTATATTTACTGGCTCGTGAGACCTGCTGGCATGGCCGGCAGCCAATCCGGACCCTGGCTAAACGGGAATCGGGCGGGAGAAAAAAGACGATATGTGTTAAAAGAGGAATAGTGAAGCTCAATATGGGGAAATACGTAGGGCGTTTAGAAGTTTGCAGAAGATCCCATGACGCCGTTTGGCGCCGTATTCTCGAGAGCATTTTCTCTCTATCCAGGAGACGAATGCGGGATTCCAAATGCTTTCCTTCCTTCCTTCCGTCCTTCTCAGGGAGAAAAAACAGACCGCCAAAGCCCATGTGAGAGGCTTCAGCCTCAGCGTCCCTTCATCCGGAATCTCATCTGGGCGGCAGCTGCGCGAGTTTCGAGTGCCGGCGTAGTTTAGTCTCGTTTCTCTCTTCTCTTTCTTGTCTATTTGCTTTTTTCAAGCTTATCTCTTGCCTTTCCCCCTGGTTTCTTAGCCGGGTTTTGTTTTGAAGACGACTGCTGTTTGCCAGAGAGTTTTACGACTTTTGAATCAAGCGCATCTCGGCCCGACTACGGCAACTGCTTCTGCGGGGCGCTTCTGAATTCACGAGGGACATTGGGTGCCTGATTTATTGTAAAGCGAAATCCCACTGCGTTACTTCGTGTATAATTTATGCCAGAATGGGTTTCGCTGTTTATACGAGTATATCAAGAAAACTATAAATATTATGAAGGTAAATGGATGGATAGTAAGTAAGTAAGTAAGTAAGTAAGTAAGTAAAAAAGTAAGTAAGTAAGTAAGTAAGTAAGTAAGTAAGTAAGTAAGTAAGTAAGTAAGTAAGTAAGTAAGTAAGTAAGTAAGTAAGTAAGTAAGTAAGTAAGTAAGTAAGTAAGTAAGTAAGTAAGTAAGTAAGTAAGTAAGTAAGTAAGTAAGTAAGTAAGTAAGTAAGTAAGTAAGTAAGTAAGTAAGTAAGTAAGTAAGTAAGTAAGTAAGTAAGTAAGTAAGTTAGTTAGTTATTTAGTTAGTTAGTTAGTTAGTTAGTTAGTTAGTTAGTTGGTTAGTTAGTTAGTTAGTTAGTTAGTTAGTTAGTCAGTTAGTTAGTCAGTTAGTTAGTTAGTTAGTTAGTTAGTTAGTTTGTTAGTTAGTTAGTTAGTTAGTTAGTTAGTTAGTTAGTTAGTTAGTTAGTTAGTTAGTTAGTTAGTTAGTTAGTTAGTTAGTTAGTTAGTTAGTTAGTTAGTTAGTTAGTTAGTTAGATAGATAGATAGATAGATAGATAGATAGATAGATAGATAGATAGATAGATAGATAGAT
>NIVC01005171.1:0-23868 GCA_002269645.1 Macrostomum lignano | reverse complement strand
GGAGTGACCGCCAACGAACCCAGCTGTTGCTTGGAGCATGCCGAAGCAAAGCTGAAACAATTCCATTCACTCACGGGGTTGGGGAGACTAAAAATGAGAGAGCAGAACTCAGAAACAAGAGAGAGAGAAAGAAGCACAGAGGGGAAAAGACGCGGCCAGATATTGCCAGAAAAATGGAGAGTTCCACAATTGGCTTTATACTCGAGCGGCAAGCCAGCTTTTAAATATTTTCATTTGATCCGACCGGAAGGACCCTGGGCTTGCGAATTGAATTATAAAAAAACCTCGAATTTAAGGCACGAATGCTTCGAAGCGTGCTGAATCGAGGAAAGAAAAATTTGCTTACTGTGTGTGAGCGCACTGAAAGCGCTTTGCACCTCTGTCTCTCTCCATAGATATATTATTAAAGTATTGCTAGCGCAGTGCTTGGTCAGTAAATCAGTGAACCCCCTGTTTTTCCGGACCAAGGATCAATCCCCGTCTCTTTTTCTCTTCTAAAAGGAAAAGTGGATCGATCTAGGCTCGGCTGGTATGCGCGCAATAAAGTGCTCTTTTAGTATGCAGACTAAGAGTTCTGCTTGTTGAAACGCAAATACAAGCGTATACGACATACTTTTCGGCTGTAATTCAACGTAGCCGCACATTCAAACACTAATGCTACTTAAAGTGGTATGCTTTGAAAGTTAGTGTACAAGTAAAGCGCCACTTTTAATGTCGCGTAAACCTTAGAGAATTCTGTTACATGAAACCTAAATTCTGTACATCAAACTTACATTGTGTAGATGAAACATTAACATTCTCAACGTGAACCTCCATTCTGTACATGAAAAATACATTCTGTACAAGAAAAATACATCCTGTACATGAAATCTACATTCTATGCATGAAACCTACAGCCCGTACTTGAAACCTACATTCTGTACATGAAACCTACAGCCTGTACATGGAACCTACATTCTGTACATGAAACCTACAAACCTACATTCTCTAAGGAAAAACTACTCCCTTTACATTAGCCAAAATTCTGTACTTTAACTACACTGCACTTAAGAATTCCTCCAGAACTAAAGATTACATTGGGATTCTGGCTTGCGGCTTCCATGCCGTTACTTTTTTGTTTAGTTTTCTGCTTTCTGTGTTCTTTTATGTAGTAAAAATAAAGCGAGTCAAATCAGCCGGTTATCATATGATGCAAGGAAACTAAACTTTTATTAACAGTAGAACTACCAGGCGGGGGGGGCTTGAATTGCTGATGGAATTCCCCCCAGCCCAGACATTCTTTTTGCTGCGCGTGAAACGCCAGTGGCCAGCATTTCAGCCATCTTGGAGCTTAAAATAAGTTTAGAGCTCCAAAAATGCTAAGGGTATGATAAAAAATCTCACTCGGGTGGCCACAGTGACCTGATGCCACCTGTTGAAGGTGCCGACGGCGTTGGGGTGATGACGGAGTGCCTGAGAGACCAGCTGAGGATGTCCAGCAGTTGAGGTTTGCCCGCTGTCGAGGCTTGATCAGCGAAACTAGAGAAATTTGCAACAGGGTGTCCATAGTTTCCTGGTGCCACCTGTTGAAGGTCCAGAAGCTCCATCTGGGTGAAGGCCAGTGACCAACGAAGTCAGAGCTGATGCAGACACATGCGGTCGACGTGCTGATGTAATTTGGAGGCTTGGCAAGGCTGCACTGGGGCGCAGTACATTAGCATTAATGGGAAAAATCCGACCTTCTGGCAGAATCGTCGAATATCTCGACGGTCCGGGGGGCTGGCGACTTGATTCTTGTTTGAGAAGGTGAGCAATAAAAAGTTAGTCCGTGTTCTGCAAAAACTGTGAAGGGGGAATTGTCTGGTATTCCTGCCGGTAGTGTTATGCAGTACAAAGTGTGCTTTTTATTGCAGAAAATAAAACAAGCTGAGGCGAGCGAGTGCTAAAAGCCTAAATAAGTCTCACCGAGTGCCAGCTAAGCCAAGGGGCGTGCCGAACTTTGGAGAGAGAAAAAAAGCCTTTTATTTTTCGAGTTCAGAAAAGTGGCTTCGAGAAGATCATCAATCACAGAGCATTGAGAGCAGCTTAGGCCGCAGTTTCATAACTATTGGCGCTGCTCTGGCTGCTGCCTGGAGAATGCCTTTCTGACGTAGTGCTGAAACACACGGCTGAGGCACCAGTACAGGAACGGGCAGAGAGCGCTGTGCAGGTAGATCAGGGCCTGACTGTACGGGTAAATCTCTATCAGGGGGCTCACGGCGTCCACGCCACGGTTTTCCAGCACAAAATCCTGCAACAGAATGATCAGATCTTTGGGGAACCAGCACACGATGAAGACAGCCACTAGTACGGCGAGAGTTTTCACCGTCCGACGGTGCAGCCGGCGCGTCTGCCGGTGCTGCCGATTCAGCGGCCCGCCAGATGCTACGGAAGTCTGGTTGGTCAGGGCCAGGCGTGGCTGCTGCTCCTGGAGCTCTTCTGGCTGTTCCTCCAGCGCGGCGGTCGCTTGTCCGAGAGACGTCGCCGCCTGCAGCCGGCGGCCGGTCAAGCGGCCGAACTGTCTGGACAAGAATCGAGCGGTGACGCCGTATGAGAAAGCCAGCACCACGCAGGGAGACAGGAACAGCAGCACTAGGAAGTAGGCTGAGTAGGCCTTCTGCCCCACCGGGTTGCTGCGATCCTCCGAGCACACGTAGTGAACGTCTTGGCTGCGGGACGAGTTGCCGCGGCCGTCACCTCCTACCGGCATGTTCACCGGCTGCAGACTGAAGGCGAACAGGGCTGGCGTGGAGACCAGCAGGGCGCCAAGCCACGTGGCTGCCACCACCCGGCGCAGGTTGGAGTTGTTGCTCACCTGGTCCGGCGGCGGCGCCGCTGTAGTGGCGCTCTGACGGGCGCGCAAAATTGCAATGGACGCCAGGGAGAAACTGTTAACGCACAGGGCCAGGCCTGCGGAGTCAGTTGGGGGGGATTATGTTTGCTCCGTGATTTTGGCCAAGGATTTTTTTAAGTAGTCCATGACTCTAAGCAGATGTCTATTAGATGGACAAGGGCCAATCTCTAAGGTAAATTGTGCACAGTTTTGAGAATTCAAGCTACTTAATAGCAAGTAGTAATAAAGCATGTCAATTGGACTGTACGAGTTGCCATATTGCCATATTGCCTGGGAAGTTTTTGATATGATATAAGAAAGTCGAGCAGCTAATCGCTTCCATTCTCAAGGGAAGCAAACACTGTCTGACCACTCAGACACGAACTTTGCTCTCCCCCTACTCCTCAACCTGCAGCTCAATATGCCCTGAGACGGAATTCCTGAGCTGCGGACGGTCTTCAGCCGTCAGCTCAGATCTCTCCCTCTGCCGCTGAACCGAGAAATTACTTCTTATCTATGATGAACTTCCAATTTGATCAGCCTGACCCCTGGCTGCTTATATCGCTCCAACCCGACACCGCCGCATCCCCAATCAGCGGGATTTCCTTCCTCCGCGTTTCTGTCTGATAGGGAATAGTTTCCCCTTTTCTAACAGCGGAAGAAGGGATCTCGAAGCACTCACCCCTGCCTTAGGGAGCTTCGATCTTCTCTTCAATTCTCTTGCGGCCAATAGTTAAGGCTGTTAAAATATGCACAAAAAATATGCGCTAAGCGGAGCTGTGGGGATGAGGAATATCCCAAACTTCAAGAAGTCGAATCTCCCACGCATTGTCAAGATGCAGAATCCTGTACAGTCAGGGTGCAGAATCCCAAAAAGTCAGGGTGCAGAATCCCAACCGAGATTCACACTGTGTCAGGATGCAGAATCACACACACACACACACACACACACTTTGTCAGGATGCAGAATCACACACACTGTGTCAGGATGCAGAATCACACACACAGTGTCAGGATGTAGAATCACACACACACACTGTGTCAGGATGCAGAATCACACACACTGTGTCAGGATGTAGAATCACACACACACACTGTGTCAGGATGCAGAATCACACACACACACACACTGTGTCAGGATGTAGAATCACACACACACACACACACACACACACACACACTGTGTCAGGATGTAGAATCACACACACACTGTCAGGATGCAGAATCACACAAACACACTGTGTCAGGATGTAGAATCACACACACACTGTGTCAGGATGTAGAATCACACACACACTGTGTCAGGATGCAGAATCACACACACACACACACACACACACACACACACACACACACACACACTGTGTCAGGATGTAGAATCACACACACACTGTCAGGATGCAGAATCACACAAACACACACTGTGTCAGGATGTAGAATCACACACACACACTGTGTCAGGATGCAGAATCACACACACACACACACACACAGTGTCAGGATGTAGAATCACGCACACACTGTGTCAGGATGCAGAATCACACAAACACACACTGTGTCAGGATGTAGAATCACACACACACTGTGTCAGGATGCAGAATCACACACACACACACTGTGTCAGGATGTAGAATCACACACACACTGTGTCAGGATGTAGAATCACACACACACTGTGTCAGGATGTAGAATCACACACACACTGTCAGGATGCAGAATCACACAAACACACACTGTGTCAGGATGTAGAATCACACACACACTGTGTCAGGATGCAGAATCACACACACACACACACAGTGTCAGGATGTAGAATCACACACTGTGTCAGGATGTAGAATCACACACACTGTGTCAGGATGCAGAATCACACACACACACACACACACACACACACACACACACACTGTGTCAGGATGCAGAATCACACAAACACACACTGTGTCAGGATGCAGAATCACACACACAAACACACACTGTGTCAGGATGCAGAATCACACACACACTGTGTCAGGATGCAGAATCACACAAGCACACACTGTGTCAGGATGCAGAATCACACAAACACACACTGTGTCAGGATGCAGAATCACACAAACACACACTGTGTCAGGATGCAGAATCACACAAGCACACACTGTGTCAGGATGCAGAATCACACACACAGTGTCAGGATGCAGAATCACACACACACACACACACACACTGTGTCAGGATGTAGAATCACACACACACACTGTGTCAGGATGCAGAATCACACACACAGTGTCAGGATGCAGAATCACACACGCACACACACACACACACTGTGTCAGGATGTAGAATCACACACACACACTGTGTCAGGATGCAGAATCACACACACACACACACACACACACACACTGTGTCAGGATGCAGAATCACACACACACTGTGTCAGGATGCAGAATCACACAAACACACACTGTGTCAGGATGCAGAATCACACAAACACACACTGTGTCAGGATGCAGAATCACACACACAGTGTCAGGATGCAGAATCACACACACACACACACACACACACTGTGTCAGGATGTAGAATCACACACACACACACTGTGTCAGGATGCAGAATCACACACACACACACACACACTGTGTCAGGATGTAGAATCACACACACACACACACACACACACACTGTGTCAGGATGTAGAATCACACACACACTGTCAGGATGCAGAATCACACAAACACACTGTGTCAGGATGTAGAATCACACACACACTGTGTCAGGATGTAGAATCACACACACACTGTGTCAGGATGTAGAATCACACACACACACTGTCAGGATGCAGAATCACACAAACACACTGTGTCAGGATGTAGAATCACACACACACTGTGTCAGGATGCAGAATCACACACACACACACAGTGTCAGGATGTAGAATCACACACACACTGTGTCAGGATGTAGAATTACACACACACTGTGTCAGGATGCAGAATCACACACACACACACACACACACACTGTGTCAGGATGTAGAATCACACACACACTGTGTCAGGATGCAGAATCACACACACACACACACACACACACACACTGTGTCAGGATGTAGAATTACACACACACTGTGTCAGGATGCAGAATCACACAAACACACACTGTGTCAGGATGTAGAATCACACACACACTGTGTCAGGATGCAGAATCACACACACACACACACACACATACACACTGTGTCAGGATGCAGAATCACACAAACACACACTGTGTCAGGATGCAGAATCGCACACACAAACACACACTGTGTCAGGATGCAGAATCACACACACACTGTGTCAGGATGCAGAATCACACAAGCACACACTGTGTCAGGATGCAGAATCACACAAGCACACACTGTGTCAGGATGCAGAATCACACAAGCACACACTGTGTCAGGATGCAGAATCACACAAGCACACACTGTGTCAGGATGCAGAATCACACAAGCACACACTGTGTCAGGATGCAGAATCACACAAACACACACTGTGTCAGGATGCAGAATCACACAAACACACACACACACACACACACACACAAACACACACACACACACACACACTGTGTCAGGATGCAGAATCACACAAGCACACACTGTGTCAGGATGCAGAATCACACAAGCACACACTGTGTCAGGATGCAGAATCACACAAACACACACACACACACACACACAAACACACAAACACACACACACACACACACACAAACACACACACACACACACACACACACACACTGTGTCAGGATGCAGAATCACGCACACTGTCAGCAGAGAAGGGGTCATTTAAAAATGGTTAACACTGTGTATTTTATTGCTAGAACTGACAATTAACAAAGCACGTGACTTTCATGGAAATGACGCCAGTCGTGTAAATCTTTACAAAGAAGCTCAGTAAGGACTACTAGCTTCTTCAAAATGACCCGAGGCCGCGCTCTCGAACCCCAGTTATTAGTTCGGACTGCTACTACAGAAGGGATTTTCGAATTTTTACGAGAGCATTCTGCAGCTCAGAACAAAGCAAATTGCTGATTGAAAAGCGCTAATTAAGAGTGTTTTAGCGCGTGGGATGTTGCTGCTACTACTGGTTGAGCTCTCACCTGCTCACTGAGAATTCAATATGCCAGATCGCTCTATCCCTCTCTTTCTGCCCTTTGACTCAACACCCCTATATTATAAAGTTTTTTGTCCTACAAGTTGCCATAATTTCTGTATGTCTGGTCCATTCATTATTCAGCCATTCATTTCCTTGCACCAGCTCTACCGCATGCGTCAATACCGACATCTTGCAAGTTAACCTCGTCTTACTCACCCTTCTATCAAATCATAATGTTCTCAGGACTCTAGGCCACTATGTTCCCGTGATTGTAGCTCAGTGGTCACTATGACCCTAAATCTCAAGGCTATTAGAGCCAAAAGACTTAGAATAATTTTGGCCCCGAAACTCAAGGTCAGTTTGGCCCCAACATTCAAGGTCAGTTTGGCCCCGAAACTCAAGGTCAGTTTGGCCCCATAAATCAAGGTCATTTTGGCCCCAACACTCAAGGTCAGTTTGGCCCCAATACTCAAGGTCAGTTTGGCCACGAAACTCAAGGTCAGTTTGGCCCCAATTCTCATGGTCATTTTGGCCCCATAAATCAATAAGGTCATTTTGGCCCCAACACTCAAGGTCAGTTTGGCCCCGAAACTCAAGGTCAGTTTGGCCCCAATTCTCATGGTCATTTTGGCCCCATAAATCAATAAGGTCATTTTGGCCCCAACACTCAAGGTCAGTTTGGCCCCATAAATCAAGGTCATTTTGGCCCCAACACTCAAGGTCAGTTTGGCCCCGAAACTCAAGGTCAGTTTGGCCCCAATTCTCATTGTCATTTTGGCCCCATAAATCAATAAGGTCATTTTGGAACCAAAACTCAAGGTCTTTTTGCCCATAAAACTCAAGGCCATTTTGGCCCCAAAACTCAAAGTCATTTTGGCCCCAATACTTAAGGTCATTTTGGCCCAAAAATGCAAGGTGATTTTGGAATCAAAACTCAAGGTCATTGTGGCCAAAAAACTCAAGGTCACTATGACACTAAAACTCAAGTTTATTAGGGCTTTTTCATGGCTTAGGTCAGTAATCCTTTAGCTTAAGGTCAATATGGTCCAAACCTGGAGGTTAAAACAGTATTCACCTTCAATGAAACTGACTAATCGACAGGCAGTGCCGCCTAGTTTCCAGGTGTTATAAAAAACTTTCACGGCTGACACTGGCAGGCAGGTGCAGGCAACGAGCAGGTTTGAGCAAGCAAGACTCATCATGATGTAGGAGGTGTGGCGTCGAAGGCCGCTATATTTGAAGCTCAGAAACAGGAACAGGCCGTTGCCACCGACCGACAACAGGACGATGGCCGAGTACACAGCTAGTAGAAAAATATCTGAGCTGCTGAGCTGCCGTGGGCCGAACAGCTTCTGGTGCAGCAGCTGCATCAGCTGGTGCTGGCTGAGGTTGCCATCAGGCTGGCGGGGACCGGAGGAAGAGGGGTGGAATGTCTGAGAATGAGTAGATTAATGACTGAGAATGAGTAGATTGATTTCCGAGAATGAGTAGATTGATTTCCGAGAATGAGTAGATTGATGTCTGAGAATGAGTAGATTAATGACTGAGAATGAGTAGATTGATTTCCGAGAATGAGTAGATTGATTTCCGAGAATGAGTAGATTGATGTCTGAGAATGAGTAGATTGATGCCTGAGAATGAGTAGATAGATGCCTGTGAATGAGTAGATTGATATGTCTGAGAATGAGCAGATTGATGCCTGAGAATGAGTAGATTGATGTCTGAGAATGAGTAGATTGATGCCTGAGAATGAGTAGATTGATATGTCTGAGAATGAGCAGATTGATGCCTGAGAATGAGTAGATTGATGTCTGAGAATGAGTAGATTGATGCCTGAGAATGAGTAGATTGATATGTCTGAGAATGAGTGGATTGATGGCTGACATTGAGTAGAATGGTGACATAATGATTGTATATAAGAATGGCTTGAGTAATTAGCTGGATGCCAAAAGTAGAGTACTCAATACAAATACAAATTTAAATGAAGCAATGCAGCCTACCTTCACTGTGTTGATTAGGCTTTTGACTGACATTAGAAAATCAATTTTAAAGTCGTCCACACACACACGCTGTCTTATTCAGTGCTTTGGAGTGATCTTAAATCTTCAGGTAACTTCACGGAAGATTGCTGATTGGCCAGAGTAAGTGGCCAATAATATTAGAGTGATTTTCAACAAAAATGGACTCAGACTGCTTTAAACTCAACTGGAATTTTCCTGTAAAGCAGTGTGAGAAAATAAAAAGATGGACACTAAAGATATTACTGTTGCATGAGACAGCTAATTCTCATCATTACTAAGCTATGAGACAGCTAATTCTCATCATTACTAAGCTATGAGACAGAACTCATCATTACTAAGCTATGAGACAGCTAATTCTCACATTACTAAGCTATGAGACAGCTAATTCTCATCATTACTAAGCTATGAGACAGCTAATTCTCATCATTACTAAGCTATGAGACAGCTAATTCTCATCATTACTAAGCTATGAGACAGCTAATTCTCATCATTACTAAGCTATGAGACAGCTAATTCTCATCATTACTAAGCTATGAGACAGCTAATTCTCATCATTACTAAGCTATGAGACAGCTAATTCTCATCATTACTAAGCTATGAGACAGCTAATTCTCATCATTACTAAGCTATGAGACAGCTAATTCTCATCATTACTAAGCTATGAGACAGCTAATTCTCATCATTACTAAGCTATGAGACAGCTAAGCCTCATCATTACTAAGCTATGAGACAGCTAAGCCTCATCATTACTAAGCTATGAGACAGCTAAGCCTCATCATTACTAAGCTATGAGACAGCTAATTCTCATCATTACTAAGCTATGAGACAGCTAATTCTCATCATTACTAAGCTATGAGACAGCTAATTCTCATCATTACTAAGCTATGAGACAGCTAATTCTCATCATTACTAAGCTATGAGACAGCTAAGCCTCATCATTACTAAGCTATGAGACAGCTAATTCTCATCATTACTAAGCTATGAGACAGCTAAGCCTCATCATTACTAAGCTATGAGACAGCTAATTCTCATCATTACTAAGCTATGAGACAGCTAATTCTCATCATTACTAAGCTATGAGACAGCTAAGCCTCATCATTACTAAGCTATGAGACAGCTAATTCTCATCATTACTAAGCTATGAGACAGCTAAGCCTCATCATTACTAAGCTATGAGACAGCTAAGCCTCATCATTACTAAGCTATGAGACAGCTAAGCCTCATCATTACTAAGCTATGAGACAGCTAATCTCATCATTACTAAGCTATGAGACAGCTAATTCTCATCATTACTAAGCTATGAGACAGCTAATTCTCATCATTACTAAGCTATGAGACAGCTAATTCTCATCATTACTAAGCTATGAGACAGCTAATTCTCATCATTACTAAGCTATGAGACAGCTAATTCTCATCATTACTAAGCTATGAGACAGCAAGCCTCATCATTACTAAGCTATGAGACAGCTAATTCTCATCATTACTAAGCTATGAGACAGCTAATTCTCATCATTACTAAGCTATGAGACAGCTAATTCTCATCATTACTAAGCTATGAGACAGCTAATTCTCATCATTACTAAGCTATGAGACAGCTAATTCTCATCATTACTAAGCTATGAGACAGCTAATTCTCATCATTACTAAGCTATGAGACAGCTAATTCTCATCATTACTAAGCTATGAGACAGCTAAGCCTCATCATTACTAAGCTATGAGACAGCTAAGCCTCATCATTACTAAGCTATGAGACAGCTAATTCTCATCATTACTAAGCTATGAGACAGCTAAGCCTCATCATTACTAAGCTATGAGACAGCTAATTCTCATCATTACTAAGCTATGAGACAGCTAATTCTCATCATTACTAAGCTATGAGACAGCTAATTCTCATCATTACTAAGCTATGAGACAGCTAATTCTCATCATTACTAAGCTATGAGACAGCTAAGCCTCATCATTACTAAGCTATGAGACAGCTAATTCTCATCATTACTAAGCTATGAGACAGCTAATTCTCATCATTACTAAGCTATGAGACAGCTAAGCCTCATCATTACTAAGCTATGAGACAGCTAATTCTCATCATTACTAAGCTATGAGACACAGCCTCATCATTACTAAGCTATGAGACAGCTAATTCTCATCATTACTAAGCTATGAGACAGCTAATTCTCATCATTACTAAGCTATGAGACAGCTAATTCTCATCATTACTAAGCTATGAGACAGCTAAGCCTCATCATTACTAAGCTATGAGACAGCTAATTCTCATCATTACTAAGCTATGAGACAGCTAATTCTCATCATTACTAAGCTATGAGACAGCTAAGCCTCATCATTACTAAGCTATGAGACAGCTAATTCTCATCATTACTAAGCTATGAGACAGCTAAGCCTCATCATTACTAAGCTATGAGACAGCTAAGCCTCATCATTACTAAGCTATGAGACAGCTAAGCCTCATCATTACTAAGCTATGAGACAGCTAAGCCTCATCATTACTAAGCTATGAGACAGCTAAGCCTCATCATTACTAAGCTATGAGACAGCTAAGCCTCATCATTATCATCATTACTAAGCTATGAGACAGCTAAGCCTCATCATTATCATCATTACTAAGCTATGAGACAGCTAAGCCTCATCATTACTAAGCTATGAGACAGCTAAGCCTCATCATTACTAAGCTATGAGACAGCTAATTCTCATCATTACTAAGCTATGAGACAGCTAAGCCTCATCATTACTAAGCTATGAGACAGCTAAGCCTCATCATTACTAAGCTATGAGACAGCTAAGCCTCATCATTACTAAGCTATGAGACAGCTAATTCTCATCATTACTAAGCTATGAGACAGCTAAGCCTCATCATGACTAAGCTATGAGACAGCTAAGCCTCATCATTACTAAGCTATGAGACAGCTAAGCCTCATCATGACTAAGCTATGAGACAGCTAAGCCTCATCATTACTAAGCTATGAGACAGGAATAAGCCTGAAAATAGGAATAAGAGTGCAGGTAACAGTCCCAGCTCAGCTCATCTTGACGGGATTAATAGAGCAGAGCCGAAAGTCTGCCTGGGGCTGAAATAAGAGATTTCACATTTCATTTCTTATTTGGCAGCTGCTCAGTGATTTGATCAAGTCGCGTCCAGGGTCTTGGGTCTGTTCCTAGCTGATAGCAAATGCCGTTCACTTTTACTCTTTCTGATTGAAAATTTATTGCAAAAAAATCACCTGTCGCACTTTCAAGCACACAGATTGCGTACTTTTTATACACAAAGTGTGTCAAAGTGAACCATGATTTCAATAGCATCGGTGCCAGCGACAAGGGCCAATGAAAGTTACCGCTGCACCTGCAGGTTGAAGGTTGAATTTCAGTTAAAATATGTTGAATTGAATTACGAGTAGTTTATAAAAACATCGTCTGGAAGCTGGTAAAGTGAAAGTACTGAATGTTCTTTATAGAACTTTTGTCGAATGCATGGCATCAAAATTTGAGTTTTACCGCAGACATGAAAAATCTATCTTGAAAAAAAGACAGTCTCCAGGCGTTTCAGTGCGTTTGACAGTCTCCAGTAGCATTTCTCTTGATTTTTTAGTCGCTAAACTGATGAAGCCACCTTGGACCAGACTCATACATGTACTGTATGCGCTAGCTTCATGTGATCGCCGTAATAGCATTTCAGAAGGGTAATAGCATAAAAATTTGTCCATTAAGTGCTTTAAAATGTAGGTTTTCTCTCTCGTTATTGTATTTGTGAGCAACGCGAATGCTACGTCCTTACGCACCCAGGACGTCTAGCGATCCTTGGATAGTGACAGTTGAAATTGATGGCCTATTGCAGCTAAAACGCTCTCAGTACTACTTTTGAAGACTGAGTACTGCAAGGCAACTTGTTATTACTCCGGCTGTCCGGAAAGTCGTGAGAATGTATCTTAAAAAAGCAGTCAGAACTGTCGGAAAACACGAAAACAGCACTAGTTGGTAATGTGATCTCCCGCCCCTTGTGTTGATTACAGCTTGGCAATGGTCAACGAGTCGCTGAACCTCTCTTTTCAAGCAATCTTCGTCAAGGCCCTCTTGCCCACTGCAACGCAGCTTCTCGAACTTCCTTGTGGTCGCTAAATGTGGTCGATGATCCCCTTGGCTAAGCCAGCACCTGTTTTTTACTTTGTGTCAGTGTCGTTCAGGTGCACCCATGTCTCATCTTCCACCTCTTATTTGTCAAAAAAGTTTTTTCCATGCCCTTGTTGTAAAAAAGCCTGCGAACTTGTTCTCCTCGGAGAGAGCGTGCGGAACCCAGACAGCAGAAACTTTTTGAAGGTGCAAATTCTCCGTCAAAATTTTGTGCACTGTTGTTCTTCTAAATTCCAAAAATTCAACGAGGTCTCTGATATAAACTTTTGAATCCTCTTCAACAAGAGCTCCGAGGAGCTGAGGCCAGGGGAACTGCTTCATCACGGAACTCTAAGTACCATCTGTAAACCGTTGACTGACTGGTGCCGCAACTCCAAAAACTTTGAGTAGCTCGTCATGACAACTGATAACGCAGATTCCAGGACTGTATCTAGCATTGGCATAAGTCTAGAAGTCTTCCATTTTGAAGAAATGCCTGTCAAAATTTGCAATCTTGATCACTGCGTTGCGTTGGTTATTGAGCGCATAGAGCATGGTGTGAGCCTTATATTGCCCGCTATTCCAAGCAGTTAGTCAAGTTGTGAGCTTCATTTTTCAACCAATTGTCTATGGGATATATATAAATGCTCTATATGAGGTAAAGCACGCTATTTTCCGGGCACTTTTTTACGCTCGCGTTTTTTCCCATGCGAGGCTTGTGGGGGGAATTGCTGACATGTCAAGGCTTACAAGGGCCTGCTGAGGTATATTGCAAAGAGACGCAACATGTAGTTTATTAAAAAACTTGTACTGCATTTGGCTCCCCAACGGGGGCGCTGATTGCTAGTATGAGTCTAATATTGAAATTATCTGTGCACCATGTCAACAGCTTGCTTCTTTCTTGCTCGATTGACACATTCTCACGAATTTCCGGACAGCCGGCGCGCGTGTCCTTGGGTTTGTGGGTTTCGCGGAGTATTTCCGTTTTGTAATTATCTTTCAGAAGAACAATTGTAAAAATAAGTGTCGAACACATTTGGTTGAGTACAGCTGCGTCAGTCGGAACTGAAGTAATTCGTGCTGTAGTTGTGAACGTATATTTTCAAAGAAGGTTTGTCAAGACAAAGACGCACAATCGGCGATGTCTGCTTCTCGTCATCGGCGGCCCAATGTGCTTTGTAACAACTCGCAAAACTACCCTTAGTACCCTGATCTTTTTCTAGCGTAATCTAAAGTATTTTGTACCTGTCCGCCATTATTTGTGATGGGTACCTGCTAGGATCCTCTGGATGGCCAGTAGCAAACTTGCTGAGGATTTCTTTCCAGCTATTAATAAGCCCGACGGCAAAATAGCGGACCCAAAGTGATGTGATAAAATGAATTCTTCATCCAGTCAGACGAGATGCCCCTGGACCCAGTTGGCCGGCTTAAGTGCGCCTACCGCCTCGCGACAGCAGCAGGTTGACAACCCGAGCCTCAGTCGGTTGCCACAAATGTCGCTGTCGCATCAGCCGCTGCCGCCGCGGATTATCAAGCAGACGCTGGGCCAGCTGGACCACTGCGCTTCGAAGCTGTTGATATTCCCGACGACTCACTGATGGCGTGCAGCTTCGGGACTCATGCCAACCTCGTCGATGTCGTGGTCGACGTAGTAGTGGGCAAAGCGGACAGCGGCTGGCGTTTGCCGATGGCCGGATAGCCGGAAGTCATGTCGAAGTCCGCCGACCGAAGCGACAGGCCGGGCCCGTCATCCCAGGATCGGCGAGTGGCGTCGATCGTCGAATCAGCGGTGATGCCAGCGACAGCGGAGCAGATCAGCAGGGCCAGGTAGCTGACAGTCAGGATGGCGGACGAGGCAACGGCAGAGACTGGGTGCATGACTTGCGCAATCACTTCTGGATTTTTTGTGGGTTGGTGGAAACAGGTGAGATGTTGTATACACGTACAATCATAAGTCCTAAACGACTCGAATGACTGGTGTGCATGTTCGATTGACCCAGATTGCAAGGTGCACCAGCAGGTAAGAGTTGGACCCTGGCCCAGAAGAGGTTAAAATACAACTTACGGTGGTGACCTAAAACCGGAGAGCTGATTGAATTTCCAAAGAACCTGACAGGCAATAATTATTAGACGGCTCTGACCTTGACTGAGGCTCGGGCAGGTAAGTGGGAGAGGAAGAATCGTGGCCACGGAGGGCCGATTATAAAATGGCATCTTGGGCCTGGGCCATGGGCCAATCTAACGCGATCAGTTGACTTATGAGGGGATGGGCGCAGTGGGCAAACAGTCGATACAGTCCTAAACTGATTCGAAGGGAGACGGGCCGGCCACTTCAGCTGAATATGTGGGCTTGCGTGGGTGTGTGTAACATTGGCCCGGGGTTTGGTTAGCTAACAGAAGGCCAGCCGAATTTGGTCACTGATTCCAACTCATCTCAAAGCAACCATCGAGATGGTTTACCCGCTTCTAGATCTACATGTATACATGCACCTGCTTTTGATTGCTTAAATTGCTTTGTTAATTATAAAATACTATCGATAATTATGCTTAGCTCGTATACGAGAGTATAGGTCGTTTTTTATAGGTCGATTTTTCATGTTACGCAGTTCCAGGAAGCCTCTTTGGTTGTTGCTTCGCTAAAGGACCACTAGAAGTTACCGTTGTAACTCACGACCGATTTTGTAACTCACAACGGTAACTTCTAGTGGTCCTTGGCTTCGCTCACCACAGTGAGTGACACTCGGCTTCCTTTTTGAAGACATGTCATTCCAATGCCAGCTAGGCTGTAAGCCAAGAGCTACAAAGATTCGGACACCTCAGCTGAAGAGGCTGTTTTTGCAAAGCTAAATTGTCTTATTGAGCAGCTAATAAGGCTTTCGAACTTAAAAAATGAAAATCTGGCGTATTTTAGTGAGATACTCGCATCTTCATGCCTTCTGCAGCACCACAGTCCATCCTGCTTCCTACAAGTTCCTGCAGACTATAATAACAAAATCAGCAATTCCCCGAGTGTTAGGCATCTACAGAGAGACTGTCTTCAGGCTTTGAGTAATCACCCTGATGTCAAGGCCACAGCTGAGAACTATAATAAGCCAAAGATTGATAGCCTGAATCTGAGAGGGTAAGTGCTTCTACTTACAATTGATGAAATCTGTACAGGTCATTGAATAATTTGAGCCTGGAAAGGAAAAATGTTCGGCACGCAGCTAGTATCTTCTGTAGAAGCAGCGTAATTCGAGAGAAAAATAATAGAAATTAGCTATAGTGTTATTTAGCTAGAATTGAAGAAACGGTCTTACTTGACGTAGCTGCAGGGCTGTCCCGGGGGGACACAGCGGGAAGGCACGAACGCCCATTCCGCTAATCCCTAAACGGCCGATGCGTCGCTATGGACGAAGGGTTGGCGCCGCCCAGGGAGGTCCCCTACTGTCGCCAGCAGCTATGGTGCTCTCTGGAAAGGAGAGTTCAGCCCTGCGGGGGCCCAGAGGTACATGTAGCGCATGAGCTAATTAAAGTTTTCGGGTTTGCACGCTTCAGTAATAGATGTGTGTGGCCCGAGGTAAGTGAGTCTGGCTCGCGTAAAGGCGGGACAGATGCTGACAGAAGCAGCCGTGACCTGAGAGGGTCATGGTGGCAGCCCGGATGTCGCTGCTCGAGAGGCGCAGGACGAGCTTCCGGAGCTGGTGAGAGGGCTGAGGGACAGTGCCTCTGGATTGCATGCAGGTAGTGTAGTTCGCCCAAGTCGAGCGGTGCTGGGTCCTGATCCACGCTTTGATTCGCGAGTCGATGACACAGCCAGGATAACGTTTGTCCAGCTGCGGTGCTCTTTGCGGGGACAAAAACCACGTAGGGACTCTTTGGACGCTGGCCTTCGCGAAGAAAAAGGGCTCCACCGAGGTCAGCATCCAAGGAGACCGTCGTCAGCCGCTGGAGCAGCTGCTGAGCGTCCTCCTCACTGCTGGGAGCAATAAGAACGAATGTGCTTCGCAGCACCATCCGCTCAATGCCAATGGAGATTCCCTCCTCGACAGTCAGCTCAATCAGATAGGAGTCAATAGCACTCCACACATTTTGAAGCTGACCAGTGGTCCAGTCCTGGTCGCGACCTTGAATGATCACTCCCGGGATTTTGGCCTTGGCCTTCGCCGCAAAGGTAGCTCCCGAAGGAACCTCCTTGTTGGCAGTGGCTATTTGTTGCGCCATGGTTTCGGCCTCAGCAGCCGCAGCAGCATCTCCAGGGAGCGCCCTGGCGAACTACTGGAGCTTCCACCGGCCGGCCCGTCTGGTTGCCTTGGGACGCCAGTCGCTTCAGCATCCATGGTGGACGCCGCCACTTTGGCCCCCGCGGCTCCCTTCTTGGCCTGCCTTTTGGCGCGTTGCTTAGCGCGTTTGCGCTCAAGCCGAGCCCGCTGAGCTTCGTCGGATCTGCCAGATTTGGCCGGTCCTTTAGGTTCAGAGCCCGCGGTTCCCTTAGATCCACCAGTAGAGCTGGCAGGTCTTTGGGTACTTTGGTTTTGGTAGCTCTCTGGTCGGATCTGCCAGCAGAGCCAGCCGGTCCTCCCTTTGCCACAGTTGAATCAGTCGGTTGGGATCTGCCAGCAGGGCCGGCCGGTCCGTCGGACTGAGGTTGGGGTTTAGAAGGGTCCCCGTCCCTAGAATTAGCTTGATTATCCATAGTCGGCTCGAAGGCCATGATAAAGGTTGGTAGGCTACCCTCAAAGGGGAGCGGTACCCACCCGGCTGCTCCACCTGACCGGAAGTAGGCCAAAAGAACCCTCAAGGCTGGCCCGACACCAGGAGGGGGACCGCTAGCGACCGGACTACTCCCCGGCCTTCCAACCCTCGGCACGGTCGAACACCTTAGGCATTAGAGGGTACGTTGAGCAGTACCACGGCCTGCGGACTGGCGAGCCAAACCTGCATACCCTAGTTCGGCAAAAGCCACTAGATGGGTTCCCAGCGCCGGAGCCTAGTCAGTCCGGCAGCCCTAGGGTCTGCCTTGAACACTCGCGGGGACGGGTACCCCTGGGTCGGCTTGCGAAACTACGTGGGAAGGGGTCTGCGGCTGCCAGCGGCAAATAGAGGGTGCAGACCTCCCACCAGCCTTTACCTGCTGAAGATAGGGGCAGGCGTGGAGCATCGCAGACCTTAGCCCATAGGCCTGGTCTGTCTCATACTTCACTGGCATGCTGAATACGTCCGTGCGAGCGAAGAAACGGTTGGTAAGTGGGGCGCAGGGCCCAAACGGTTATACGGGTAACGAGTAAATTCAACTAAAGGGGGTTGAGTGGAGAAGAAAGGAGGGGTTGGACGAGTGGGGTCGCCATCATAAACCCGAAAAATCACAACTCCGAAAGCCAAAATAGCATTGCTCATTAGCGCTGAAAAATCACAAACCCGAAATATCATCATAACTCCGAAAGTGTTAGCAACGCCCATCATAAACCCGAAATATCATAAACCCGAAAAATCACAACTCCGAAAGCCAAAATAGGGTTGGACATTGCTAGAACTTTCGGAGTTATGATATTTCGAGTTTGTGATATTTCGGGTTTATGATGGGCGATTTCGCAAAAGTAAGTACCATAGAAAAAATTCTCGCGAAGTGTTGCTGCATTGCGAGTTCTAATAGACAGAGACACTACAACATTGAGACGAGTCGTAGCTTACCTGTGACTACCTGCGTATAATGCATCGATTTACGCAAGCTTGCGACAAGGACCACGTATATATGTTTTGGAATTTAATGCACATATATCCGCGGTACGGTATCACAGCATGAAGGACTACTTTAAGTAAGTATATACGTTATACTAATCATCCTTTATTACATGTACGGACCAAAGAAAACTCAAATCTATTTACTTTCGTCTTTTGCTGCGCATGTGCACATATATCATGTGTATCGACATGCATCTACAACAATAAGTAACTTCATATGAATATTATATATGTAGAAACAGAAGAATACAGAAGAATGAGATTTGCTGGTTTTTCAGGTTTGTCACTACAAAGATATATTAAATAAATTGAATTTCAACACCATCCAGTCGGTTTCTTTTTCGTCAAATCCAAAAACCAAGGAGTTAGAAGAGCAGAAATGCACACACGTACATATGCTTTGCGTACTATTCATCACAGAACCAACACAATCTGTAAGGAATATATAAATAAGCAAAAAGCTATCGGCTTTTTTAGTAGCTCTATTTTTAGTATATGGATTAGTCTAATGAAAAAGTTAAATTGTTATACTTCAATTATCGCTTTGGACGCCGATGTTCCTATTTTCGCAAAATTTAAATTTGTTTCAAATTTAGAATTAAAGAGATTGTAATTGATGTATATGGTCTAGAGCTAGAGAATAAGTCTTAAGTCGAAGATATATATATTTAGATATATAACATATATTGTATTATATTTATTCATTCCTACTAACATTTTGTAGTTTGCACCTGCACTGCCGATTTCATGCAGATTTTATTAAAAGACAATTAAATTTATTTAGATTTTTAAGACTTCTTGTATAAATTTTACAGGGGGTTAAGCAGGTTCGACCAACAAGAGAGTTTTCGATGAAAGAAGGAATCTTTAATGATGACGAATCTTTGTCATCAGTAGTTGTCAGTGCAGCTGAAATTATAAAAGGTAAGTGTAAAATTCAAATTGTCATTTATAACCTGCACTTTAGGTCTAATATGATATAAATGCTGCGACACAAGTACAATTTGCTGCTCGATCATAAAAGTATTGTTAATGTTATTATTTTTCTAGGAGCATACTTGCAATAAACTACATAATAATCAAAGCCATTTTTCTTTATAATTATAATACAATTTGTGAGTTGTGATTGAAATTAATAATAAATTTGCTAATGATAATCTAAAGACATATAGCATTTCATAAAAAGTTTCAAGAAAAAAATCTGTCAACTTTCTGCAAGTCTAGGCATTTGCCTCAACCTTGGCTAAACTATTGTGACTAAATTGGCTTAGGAGCAAAATGGTCTATGGGCAAAATTGTCTATGGGCAAAATGGTCTAGGGGCAAAACATAAGGCCAAAATGGTTTAGGGGTAAAACAACCAATTACCATATGGCTTAGTTGGCTAAGTATTAAGCTTAAGTCTATATCATGTTATTTATGCTATAAATTTAGATATATATTAATAGTATGTAATATAAGATATATGAGTATGTGATAAATCTAATGACAAGTATTTAAAGGATTAAACATTTGGTAATAATAGAATTTATTAATATATTAGACAAATAAATTATATAAAAGGAAAATATACCCTATCTGAATGCAAATGCAAACTAGAATGCAAAATAATATCCAAGGTCTAATTTTAAGATATGATTTGGCATCCTTATTGCACAAAAAAACCTAGTGCCCTATGGCATTGTGATGAAAGTTCAAATTGTACCTTATATTTTTATATTGCTTGTTGCAACTCTTTAGCCTTATTCTATTCTATATAATTAATAAATTAAACAATAAAATTGTCATTTTAATAATAAACAATGCCTAGAACATTATATTTTAAATATAATACTTTAAAATTAGCCATAATTATATTCATTTATTGGTTGAGACCAAGTTTTATGAGAGTTAGGCAATATAAAATTGACAAAAGCCTTTTAAAACATATGATTAAAAATTAAAAAAAACTATCTTTGTTTGAGTGTCACTGAATTATCCATTACCAAATTGTCTATTATTAAATTGTCTTTTAGCATAAAAATTTGGTTTAAAATATTAGAGTTATATTTTGCTTTTAAAGAATTTAAATTAGAGACAACTAGATAAGCTAGAGCCTTAATCAATGTAGATTGTGAATATATACTTTTATCATTAAGCTACTCATTTCAATATGTATCTACTTTTTATGGTCTTATGAAAGCTATTTGCTATTTTTCTATATATATCTTATCTATAAGAAATAGGCTTGCTGCTTAATAGTTATAGTTATAGTGATTATAAATGAAAAAATTAACTGTGACATTGTTATTAGCATGTGCATTTTTATAAACATTTGCAATTAATTGCTTTGTATATATTTTTTATACTAGTGAATTATAAATTGCTATCTAATAGTTTAATAATTAGGAAAATAGCAATAAAACTTTTATTAAAATAAAAAATTCTAATCTAAATATCCTATATACTAAAATCCTTTACTATATATTGGCTTATGATTGTTATCTTTAGTTTAATATTAGTAACCTTAGCCCCTTTAAAGAAACAATAGAGTTATTCAACAATAATTTTTTGTTTCAAATAGCCAAAAAGATCGGATATTTCAGATATTTTAATAAATTTGCTTAGCTTTTGAATGTCTATAGGCGAGTACTTTTAAGAAATTTATTATTTTGAAAGTATTTTGAATTGTCTAACTGATTTGCTAATCTTATTTTACATTTTTAGATCGATTTTACTTTGCTACTCTGCAGACAACTCCAAAGAGCACCAACAGCACACATTACTTCTCCATTGATGATGAGCTGGTGTATGCCAAGTAAGTAAATTTAGTCAGCATTAACAATTAGTAGACTGCGACTACTCACTTACTCAGGTATCAGTACATTGCAGCTACTCACTTACTCAGGTATCAGTACATTGCAGCTACTCACTTACTCAGGTATCAGTACATTGCAGCTACTCACTTACTCAGGTATCAGTACATTGCAGCTACTCACTTACTCAGGTATCAGTACATTGCAGCTACTCACTTACTCAGGTATCAGTACATTGCAGCTACTCACTTGCTCAGGTATCAGTACATTGCCATTACCCAACTTCCTCAGTTATACTGCCATTGCTCTTAAGATTCGGGATTGCAGCCTAGTGGTTAGAGTGTCAGACTCACAGCTTTTAAGGTCGGGGTTCGATTCCCGCTCCCACTGGAACAATGTGTAATTGAGCAAGACACTTGACTCTGCATTGCTTCAGTTCACCCAGCTGTAAAATGGGTGCCAGCATTAGCTGGGGTAATTGAGGGTGGGCAGGTGTAATAAGTTATTATTGTTATTAAATATTATTACTGCCAATACCCAGGCCATTGTCAGATATTTGTGCTTCTGCATGCAATAGTAGCTTGCATCGCAACTTGCAGGTGGTTAGTGGTATTTTAGTGCACCCGATGCGCCCCGCATTTCAGCTTCTACGCAGATTTCGGGCCGCTCAACCTGGCCATGCTGTACAAGTACTGCTGCAGGCTCAACAAGAAGTTCAAATCGTTCTCCCTGTCCAAGAAGCGAATAGTGCACTACACGTGCGTCAATCCTAAGAAGAGAGCTAACGCTGCCTTCTTGGTCGGAGCTTATCAGGTATGCAAATGACACTTTAGAGATATTGAATTTTCATACTTGCTCTGGTCTCGTGTGGTTCATTCCTGCTCCCGTAGCCTCCTAGTTCTTCTAGTCTGCTTTTGCAATTCTTTCTTTCTTCCCGAATGGCCAGAAAGAAAACAGCTGCCACACCCCCTTCCCAGTGTTCGGTTCCAACTCGCTAGTGCTCTCTTGTCTGTGCTGTAGTGTTGAAGATACTATATATATTGTGTATTGTTAATATTCTACAGGCACAAAAAATACCGATAGAAATATTTGTTTAAAACAGGCTTTTATCGATCGTTTTTGAATGTCTTTCGGGTCGAAATTTAAAAGTAAACCAATTTCTAGCCACAAGTATATACAGTTCACTCTGTCCTTCATCAAATTTCTCACTGCTTATTCGGCCTTTTGGAGGAAGTGATCAGATTTCAACTGCTGGCTATGCAACCCAAGTCATAATCCACACTTCTATCCAGCTGAGTACTGCGAAACCCTAACGCAATTAATTTAGATTATCTACCTGAAGAAAACACCGGAAGAGGCCTACATGCCTCTGGTTGGCGGCTCCGGCCTGCACTATCTGCCGTTCCGGGACGCCAGCTACGGCATTTGCACGTACAATTTGACCCTGCTGGACTGCCTGCACGCGGTTAGCAAAGCTCTTCTACACGGCTTTTTTAACTTTGAAAATTTCAACGTTGAAGAATACGAGCACTATGAGGTAAGTTAGTCGCGTTTGAGGCGATCCCAGTCTGTCACAGCTATCAGTGTGCTCTACAGTCTGTCACCGCTGTCAGTGTGCTCTATCCCAGTCTGTCACCGCTGTCAGTGTGCTCTATCCCAGTCTGTCACCGCTGTCAGTGTGCTCTATCCCAGTCTGTCACCGCTGTCAGTGTGCTCTATCCCAGTCTGTCACAGCTATCAGTGTGCTCTATCCCAGTCTGTCACCGCTGTCAGTGTGCTCTATCCCAGTCTGTCACAGCTATCAGTGTGCTCTATCCCAGTCTGTCACCGCTGTCAGTGTGCTCTATCCCAGTCTGTCACCGCTGTCAGTGTGCTCTATCCCAGTCTGTCACAGCTATCAGTGTGCTCTATCCCAGTCTGTCACAGCTATCAGTGTGCTCTATCCCAGTCTGTCACCGCTGTCAGTGTGCTCTATCCCAGTCTGTCACCGCTGTCAGTGTGCTCTATCCCAGTCTGTCACCGCTGTCAGTGTGCTCTATCCCAGTCTGTCACCGCTGTCAGTGTGCAATAATGTACGGCAATCAACCCATTTCAGCAAGTTGAGAACGGCGACCTGAACTGGATCATTCCCGGCAAATTTATCGCCTTCTGCGGCCCACACGAGCAGAGCAGCCTGCGGGACGGCTATCCGCTGCACACGCCGGAGGCGTATTTTCCTTACTTTCGCAAGCACGG
>NIVC01005170.1:0-23874 GCA_002269645.1 Macrostomum lignano | reverse complement strand
GTCCCGTTGGACAAGTTGAATACGCAGATGTGGTGAGCAAAAAAGCTGGACACAACGGTGGACTGGTCCTTGCTAATTAGGAAGTCCGCGATGCCGTTTCCTTTCTCCTGCTCAAGCTCGTCAGCTCGTTGCTTTTCTCCTCCCACTCGCTTCGATAGCGTCGAGTTTTTGCCGATTTGCTCTCGTTTCTGCGTCCCAGGGTGTCATGAAAACCGTCTGCTTTCGACTGTTGATGAACTCTTCAAACATTTCGTTTTCGCGCTGCAGCACGCTACCCTCGAGCAGGGCGGACGGCCGCTTCTTGTTAGGGTCAAACGAGAATTCTGGCTTAATTCGGCGAATAATTTCACCAGACTCTAGGCTGTACACCAAAAAGTTGGTGTGAAACTCATTTATGCACAACAGCTGGTTGCCATGAATCACGTGATATTCCTCGTAGGCGCACGGTACAATGAGTACGTTGTTTAAATTGACAGTGAAATTTTTGCTTTTGAATATCGAAGATAGTTAGTGTCTGGTACACGAACTTTGCGTTCGGCACCTTAGGCGAGAAACCTGGTCTTGCTAGAACAATGACAAAGTGCCTGTCCATCAGCACCATGTCATTGGGCCCAGCGATGCTTTTGGCAGATTTAACAACTTTGCCGGAGAATTTATTCGCGCTGAGACTCCAAGCGTGAATTACGCTATTGTCGGAAAGTTTTGTCAGTGCGTACCGGTTGTTACCTGCGTCGATAACTATATCAGCCAGATTTACGAGGCTTTCGGTCTTTTGCGGCGCGGATTGCATGTTCTGCTGCACGTTCCACATGCGAAGGGCGTTCTCGGCCAGCGAGCCCGTGATCACACGACGAAAATCGTAAACAGCACCAATTGACGAAATTCCTGGGTGACGAGTAAAGTGTTTGTGCTCCTCGGTCTCCAGGTTCCATGCCACAATATCAGTCATATTCTTGTCTCGCATAGGATTCAAGGAGATCACGTGCTGTTGAATGTTAGTTAGCATTAGCTCATCGACTACACTGTCAGATGAACAACCCTTGATGCGTCGGACGCTTTTGCCTTTTCCGGTGTCAAATAGCTCCAAGAAGAACATGTGCACGCGAGTGTGCAAGTCGGTAGCCTGGCAAGCTACAATGTAATACTCGCGACTAGTCTGCACAGCCGTCACTAGGGACGCTTTGTCAAGACAGGACAGCTTTAGTACGTCCTGTCCACTGCGGCAGTGGACAACACGAGCGAAATTGGAACCTCTAAGGCCGTACAGAACTAAATCTGCGTTGCATCGGGTAGAGACAACCACGGTGCGATCCTGGTGCAGTCCTGTCTCTGTTAACGTCTTGTCGCAGACCTTAGTTAAGCGCTCCAAATTCCAGTGCGCATCACGCAGATACCCTGGTGAAAGCAAACCAAGTTGTTTGTGTCTCCATTGACGACAACAGAGCAAGGATCATCCTGAACTGGAATGGTGAAAAGCAGACAGCCTATCTTCACTGCGTACACCTTTACGCATGTTAACTCCGATGTGATCAACACCGATTCCTGACGGCCAAGCGTCATGGACAGTACCTGACTGCCAGAGCCTTCAATAGTGCTTACGACTCTACTATTCGTCAAGTCCCACACTTTAATTGTGTCCTCCTGCGAGCTAGTGAATCCCGTGGTTCCATCTTCGCTGATGCAGACAGCCGTGATTGGCAGTCGGTGTCCCTGCAGGAGATCAAGGACAATCTCGCTAGGCGTTGTCATGCACGACTTTGATGGGACAAGAGTGGGAACGTTGTTGCGCCGAGCGCGATAAAAGAGGGCGTGCACAAATGGGTACTTCTTCGGATCTGCTGGAGCCTTTGGCCGATCAGCTTTGAGCACATCCGTGATGCGTCCAAGAAGCTGTGACGCTAGTTGCTTCGGGTCTAGCTCCAGCTCGGCTCGAGACAAGTACAAAGAGTTGGATATCAGTCGTAGGTCTTTGTCACGAGGCTCGGCGCTTAGCACAGATTCGTACAAATCCAACACATGTCGCACCGACGAAGCCAACATTTTGGCCAGAATGAAATCAAAGTTGCACAGGCACTTTTGTTTCAACGATTCAAACTGCTGCGACTCTCTCAGGTGCCAAGGCAGCTCGGCAAGTTTTCGGTCGTTGCAGACGAAACCCGGCGGCTCTTGACGCTCGAAGTAGTATGGCTGAGAGCTGACAAAGCGGTTGGAGCCGGCCTCGTTGCCCAGGTGCGGCTTTCGCTTGTTGCCGGCCCACATTCCGTCGAAGTATTCGGCGAGAGCCTTGTGCAGCACCGGCTTCCTTCTGGTTCAAGTAGCGCTCCGCGGCTGCTTCATTGAACATGTTGAATGCCCAGACGATAGTGACACAGTTGTCTACGGATTTTTCTGTCAAGAATTCACCGAGTGCGTTTCGCAGGCGCAGCCAAGCGATCGGGGGGCAGCGACGCACAGGCAGATGAAACTGAAAGTTGAGCACGTCCATCACGTGGTCGTCGAGCGACAAAATGTCGAGTAGTTCTGCTTCTGTCAAGCCGTTCTTGGCGGCCGTCAGGTATCCGAGCGCTCGTTTAACAAGCAAATCGCCGAATCCAGACTCCAGTCGGCTCAAGTAGAATGTCACCGACTGTTTCAGAGTCTTGGCTGCAAATTCTCGGGGCAAGAAGCTGGGCGGCCAGTTTAAGGATTCGTGGAAGCTGAGTCGCAGCTGAAGAGGCAACGGCACGCAATTAAAAGCCGACAGTACATGCTCAAGCTGCGGTGTGGTCAGTGTTTTGCCTTCTTTAGCTAGCCACGAACTCAAAATCTTCTCAGCTTCCTCGACCGTCAGCTGCTCCATCTCCATGAAGTGATCCGGGGAGGCGTCTGAGTACATGCTCTTCAGCTGGCCCAGCACGCCGACCCGTTCGTCGCCAACCGTTGATGCGATCACCTTGACGTATTTCGGCAACACCTTCGGCAGCCAGTGGCACCGACGACCTTGGTACTCTTCGGTGAGCTGGCCCAGGGAGTCCAGCAAGATGACAAGCGGACGGTCGCGAGAGGCCTGTTGAAGTCGAGCAGTGAACTCGTTGACCAGGCCAGCGAAATCCTGCGTGTAGGAGAGACGGTTTTGATTGACTTTGCTGCTGCAGTCAACTGTTGCAAACATTTGAAACAGTTAGAGTATTATACATATAGCCCTCAAACGTGTTTTTATTTTCATCAGGAAAACTGACAATGTTCCCAATTGTAAATCACAACTGTTGAGAATTTGAATCGAAAGTCGTAAAAATGTTGTCATTAAACAATTAACAAATTTTCGGGTCTGGAATAATATCTTTATGATTACGGCAAGCATAGATAAATATATACTTGTTGTCATAGTTCTTATTCAAACAGGTTAGTGAGATGAATGTGTGCAAATCTGGTCAAATTTTGTAATTAACTTGATTAGATAGTCAATCCGGAATTTACAATTACAAGAATAAAGTTGCTAATTAATTCTGATAGCATTCGAAGTTGATCATTGTAGTAGGTTAAAAACGCATAAATAAATTTGAAATTTGAAACACTCTGTACCAGCATCTCCTCTGGATTGCTCGCGAAACGTTTCTGGAAAATAAAATTCCAGATTATATTGAAATTTCAAATCAGCCCCATAGAAAGACGCAGACAAGTTTAAGTGTTAGCTGGTGAAAAAGGTTTTAGATAGATGCGCACATAGAACCTATTTAAAAACCAGTCACTTATAAACGAATTAGTGAAATATCAAATATGTACTAGGCATTATGTGTAGGTTTTTATTTGACATCTACATCTCATTAGACTATAGCTCACTTGGCTAGTTTGAGCTAAATAAACTCGCTCTACCTAGAATAAGGGAATATGTTTCCTGGAGGTAACCCACATCACCTGGAGGTAACCCACATCACCTGGAGGTAACCACATCACCTGGAGGTAACCCACATCACCTGGAGGTAACCCACATCACCTGGAGGTAACCCACATCACCTGGAGGTAACCCACGTCACCTGGATGTAACCCACGTCACCTGGAGGTAACCCACATCACCTGAAGGTAACCCACGTCACCTGGATGTAACCCACGTCACCTGGAGGTAACCCACGTCACCTGGAGGTAACCCACGTCACCTGGAGGTAACCCACGTCACCTGGAGGTAACCCACGTCACCTGGAGGTAAACCATGTCACCTGGAGGTAACATACTTAACAACTACCAGGCTTAAGGACCCTAAGAAACCCGAATCCATGTCAGAGTCAATTAAAATAAAAATTAATAAAGCCTCGTTACCTGCGGTGGGTCGCCTTGTTCTTTCCACTTTAACAGCAATTCTCGGCAGATGCTTCCCAACAGGTAGCGGACGTTCCCAGACCTGCTGGACACTCCAACAACGCGAACAACACAAGTCGAACTCTCCGGCAGCCAGTCTTTCAATTTTGAGAAGCATTTCGCCATCAAAGTGGTCTTGCCACTACCCGACGGTCCGTGCACCACCATGGGGATCATGCTGTCCGAGTTCAGGTACGCCTTCATCTTGGCTAGCATGGTCTTGCGGCCGTAGCATTCAGCAGCACTGAGAGAAAATTGAAAAAAGAATCACAGCTTAATACTTAGAAGCTACTGTAAGTAATACAAACGCATCAAAGCTAGTTTGTTTTGGCTACACGTCTTTCATAACTATGAATAGAGTGAGACCGGGCAGATCAGAAAAATGTACTATGGATGCATGGCCTTTATTAATCGGCCTTGAGTTTGTACCATAGTTCACCGAATAAGAGTGCTGCATACTTTTCCCTTTCTTACTTAGTTCTGCATGCTGCACTTGTCTAATTAATCACCTCCACCAAAGCGTATTTTTATTGCGCATCGGGTAAAGAGCGGTTGGTTAGTTGAGTTCATATGCCCTGATACATGCTCTGAACCATATGCTCTATTCGGAGAACTTGCTTTAAGTAAATAAAGCAATGAATATAATTACTGTTGCAGGCAGTAGTTCTCATTCTCCTGAATAGTGTGCATCAGACTCTGCTGCTCAGTCTGGTGCCTCTCCAGATCCAGTCCAATTTGACGAATCTGCGGCTCTAGGACGCGGATAATCTGGGCGCAGATTTTTTTCACGTGATTCTCGTGAATGCGCGACCGCTCGGGATTGACGCCGCCCTCTGGGATCCAACTGATCTGAGCCCGGTGGATGATGTCTTCTGGCACCTGAGGGTGAAATTTTCAGCAAGTTTTTTATAATAAAGCAGAACGCTAAACTGAATTTGGTAGTGATAGAATCTGCCTGGTTTAAAATTGTTTACAACCATAGTAAAACGCTCGGTTCATTGACACACCATCAATTCCAGATCCCGTTTGACCGTAACAAAAGCGTGCGCAGCCTCTAAGTCGACCTCGTCACGTCCCGGCTCAATGTCCGTATATAAGGCCGCGAGTGGCTGGCCTACTTGATCTTTCAAGTTGTCAAAAGTTCGCACAAACATCAGAGCGTCCGAGTGGCTGCCACGCGATCGAAGCACGGTCTGGCGCAACTCTTGCTCCAGCACGGACGTCTTGTTTAGGGCAAGGATGGTGCTCTCAGACTCGGGCATGACGTCATTTTTCACTAGTCGACGCGAGCAGAAGGTGAGCGTGGCCAACAGTTGCTGGTCCGTCCGCTGCCACTGGTCCTGAACCTGCATTCTGTAAGCGGAAAATTCCGGCAGAACGCTGCTGACCTGCGCTAGCCGGTAAACTACTGGCACGCGACTGCTATCCAGGTAATACCAGGTATCCAGGAAGTTTTCGCTAGGCAAGTAGGGCTCTATGCTGCGTATGTTGTCCTCCAATTGAGACTTGCGAATAAGCATCGCCCGGCCCACCGTCTTCGCTACCGATGTGAGGCTTGCCTTCGGCTTCGGCTTCACGCTGCTCCGGCGCCTGTTGACGCTTGTCCGCCGGTTGTTTCGACGAGTTGAGGCGTCTTCAAAATCATCATCCGTATCATCATCGTCTGCGCCGGCTCTGTTGCGCTTTTCTTCCTGGACTTTGCGCTCTGTCTCCATCTCTTCCAGCTCTTTTTGACGCTCAACTCGCAGTTGCTGCAGCTTCTGGTAGGCCGAGTTGTATTCGCCCCGGATTAGTTCGAATTCGGCTCGATCAATGGTCGGCGGGCTGCTCGGCTTGCCGAATTTGTCTCCGAGTAGGATCTGAGAGGAAGGGAACCGATATACTTGATTTATCACTTGCTTAAGCTATGCACTAACTATACATAGGCAAGTACTCAATAATAATAAATTTCTTCACTAATCAAAGGGGATGTCAACCTATCCGAAGAAGCCCGAAGCAAAACTCTGGACCAAGCGGACTAACTTGTCAGAGCAGTCGACTAGAAACGCCAAGACATGCACCATCAACCTCCCTTCCTGGCGTTTCCAGTGTTTGCTAGTTCTTGCCGACTTTAATTTCTATTCCGCAGTTTAAGCTGACATCCCTTTTGATCAAACACACCGGTATCCGACTACATGCATTCGAAAGTTACCAGTTTCGATCAAATTACTGTGCATTAAAGTTAATTCGCTAGAAAGACGCATCCGACATACCACATGATTTAGCCGATCCTTATACAGCTTCGTCTTGGCAAGAGCCTCCTGACAGATTTTCATATCTTCGTGGTTGTCGCAGGCGTGAAACCGGCAGCCAAAATGCGGATCAATCAGACGAAAGTCCAGACCAAAGCTGCGCGCAGTGTCCCGCAGATGTGGCACAAGATGCTCGGCCATAGCCGCTCGCTCGGCATCAAAATCACCTAAGCTGGACGTCACATACAGTAGCAGAGTCTTGGCGTCGTCCCGAGTTCGAGCCCCGATCGGTGGTAGGGCCGTCATGGAGGACGACTGCCTGCTGAGGACTTCTTCCAGTTCGGAAGCGACGGCAAACGTGTTCACGAAGGTCAGCTCCTTGTCCAGCAGCGATTTTACTTTTTCGTCCTGTTGCGGATCGGCCGCCAACGTGGCCGGTCCGGCGGCCGGCGGCGTAGACTCAGTTTCCGGATGAAGAAAGTCGACCGGGATGACACCCGCTGTGCTGAGTGTGGAGTTGGAGCGCTGTACGCCGTACTGCGAGTAGCGCTGAAACAGTACGGTGGACCTGTCGGACTCTAGCGACTCGTGCTCGTCTGCTGGCCTCGGACGTGGCGTAACCTCGGCAGCGCGAGCTGATGCCAGAGGCTCCGAGGCTGATGCATTTGTACCTTCCGCAGCTAGTCTTCCGTTTAAAAGTACATCACCGCCACCGCTGCCACCGCCGCCACCGCCGCCGCCACCTGCAATGCCGTCGGGCGTTGGGCCGTCGCTGATAACGCCACGACTGGCCTCGCTGCTCTCCTGGATAGCCGCGAACCGACGATCGAGGCGATGGCGCAGGCCACGCTGGTGAAAATTGGGAGGTGCGATCAGTTGGAAAAAGTACAAGTACAGCATGTAAGTAAACAAGAGTATAACACAATAACGTTAATATTTACAACTTACTTTCATGTGACTAATAACCAACTGTTGCCGCTCCGTTCCCATTGCTCGACTCTGGCGAAACAGTTTCCAATGACCGTAGTGATCCTGCAGTTTTTTGTAAAGTGCATCCAGCACGAATTCAGTATTAGCTGAAACCACTATTCTACAGACTAAGAAGCCACTCTAAACTTACCAGACCATCCATTCTGCCAGTCATAACTTGATCGCCTAGCAGCTTGGGAAAGATAGCCCTGTAGCCGAAGCTCTTCCGGCCTGGCGACTGTTTTCCCGCAGCCGCGGTAGCCTCATCCTAAAGTGACATTGTTTCAGGCATGCACTAATGTGTGTAGGATAATTTAAATAATACATCATTTGCTACACGTTTACTGTAAGCGTATTACCACTCAAAGTTTCTTGACAGTCTTTCAGAGGGTAGCCCATTTTCAGCTTGAAACCTCTAACAATCTTCAGAGGGTTTTCAGAGGCTTGCCATCTTGTACGAGCTACTAGAGGTCTAAGACACTCTAGAGAGGATTTCTATGCCCTTCCAGAGGGCCAGACGTCACGAATTAGCAATCATGGAAAAGTACAATACTTTTTCTAGACAAAATGACTCAGAGAACTATCCGCCTACGCGTGCAACTCACAGCGTCTTGATTGAAGTTCATTGCTGAAGCGACACGCTTTGACTGCCGTTGACTGCCGAAACGATTTCTGCTTCAAAGACAATCCTGTCAGCCCCCCTTTTCACTAGTTTGCACGTGATTCTTTCGGCTTTCTCTTTTATTTTATAACGTTTGTGCTTCGAAAAGAGTTGGGTGGGAGCGAGGCTTAACGACGCCTTATTCAGAAGCGACCTATAAAGATAAATCTAGATCTCTCACTAATTCAACTGTCTCTTGACTCTCGTTGCTAGTTTATGCGAGCTAGAAACTATGGAAGAGTCTAAAATAGACGGACAAACTACAAAAGAAATAGACAGGGATGGAAAATTAAAAGAGACGAAAGCAGCTCAAGGCGTAATGAGCAGTCTCTCAGTAGGGGGTGACTGTTAAAACGCAGCGCGCACCTCAACGGCCCTCCCCCAACTTTTCCTTGTTTTTACTATTTCTTTCAATCTCTTCTCTCAACTCCGATTGGAAGGCCACTAATGAAAGGAATGATAGAACAGTAAGTCAGAGAATTCGCCTATTTACATTTGCACGCACCCGCTTCCATTTGCGACAGCGATTAGCCCTTGGCACCAACCCACCCGAGCGCCGTCGAGAACGAAGCTGGTTGCTATGGTGATATCTCTGGGTGAGAAAGTGAAGAGAGGGAGAGAGAGAGAGAGAGAGAGAGAGAGAGAGAGAGAGAGAGAGAGAGAGAGAGAGAGAGAGAGCGGTAGGCGGGCACATTAAATTTAGACTGATAATGTGCAGTTATGAAATTCTGCAGCACGATTGCTCTTTTTTCTCTAATTCACATCGGTTGCGCCATGAGCGAGAGAGAATAATGGGTAGAGAAATAGAGAGAGAGCAAAAGACAAGATGGACCGAATACCTGCCAGAGTCCAGTCACGTACAAGTTATTAAGTGCAAGAAAATGTTTATGCACGCGTTTGAGTCTATTCGAGCTGAACTGAGGCGGCTACAGGTGAGGAGACCCGGGCCAGAGAAAGACTCTTATGAAGCACTCGGTTTCAATTGAATTAAAAAAAGGAGAGGTGAATATCGCCACTGCAGCGGCGGCAGCGATAAGGCTGGCCAAATGAGTAGCAAATTCAGATTTGATACGAGATAAACTGTCCTTAGACTGCCCGACAAGCACTCAAGGCTATGGGTAAACTCGACAGGGTGGCGGGCTAGCAACCAGAGGGGGTAGCCATTCTGCGGCTATTTGCTGCAGTTTGGCGGCGTTTAGTAGATGTGGTGGATGTGGTAACATTCTAAGATTAAATTGTTGTTGTTGTTCTCAATATGTGTGCAGTGCACTGCGAAGGAGTGAGTGTAATACAGCCAGGAGTAGTTTACTTGCAAATAATTGCCGAAAAAGTTCTAATCGTACAAAACGAACTTTATTCGTTCAAAATTAATCATCTGAAAAATAGAAAATGCTATCTGAAATGCTATAATATCAACGATCTGTGACATTGGCACTGGCTTATCATCTGACACTGACGTCGTGTCTGTGACACTGATGTATCTGTGACACTGAGTATCATCTGTGACACTGATGTATCATCTGTGACACTGACGCATCATCTGTGACACTGATGTATCATCTGTGACACTGATGTATCATCTGTGACACTGAGTATCATCTGTGACACTGATGTATCATCTGTGACACTGATGTATCATCTGTGACACTGATGTATCATCTGTGACACTGATGTATCATCTGTGACACTGACGTATCATCTGTGACACTGATGTATCATCTGTGACACTGACGTATTATCTGTGACACTGACGTATCATCTGTGACACTGATGTATCTTTGACACTGATGTATCATCTGTGACACTGACGTATCATCTGGGATACTGACGCATCATCTGTGACACTGACGCATCATCTGTGACACTGACGCATCATCTGTGACACTGACGCATCATCTGTGACACTGACGCATCATCTGTGACACTGACGCATCATCTGTGACACTGACGCATCATCTGTGACACTGACGCATCATCTGTGACACTGACGCATCATCTGTGACACTGACGCATCATCTGTGACACTGACGCATCATCTGTGACACTGACGCATCATCTGTGACACTGACGCATCATCTGTGACACTGACGCATCATCTGTGACACTGACGCATCATCTGTGACACTGACGCATCATCTGTGACACTGACGTATCATCTGGGATACTGACGCATCATCTGTGACACTGACGCATCATCTGTGACACTGACGCATCATCTGTGACACTGACGCATCATCTGTGACACTGACGCATCATCTGTGACACTGACGCATCATCTGTGACACTGACGCATCATCTGTGACACTGACGCATCATCTGTGACACTGACGTATCATCTGTGACACTGACGCATCATCTGTGACACTGACGCATCATCTGTGACACTGACGCATCATCTGTGACACTGACGCATCATCTGTGACACTGACGCATCATCTGTGACACTGACGCATCATCTGTGACACTGACGCATCATCTGTGACACTGACGCATCATATATAACACTTGAGTGCCTCTGACATTGGAGTATTTTGTCCCATTGATGTATCGGTGGCGCTGAAGTATCTGTGAAACTGTTGTATCTGCGATATTTCCATCGTATCAGTGATAATCTAAACGTGAATACATTCTTAAGATCAAGCCACCAGACTACTTGAAACACGCAGCGCTACAACAGTCAATTTATCGCTCCTCAAGATTCTTGGTACGCATTCTTTGGTAAAAATGAATGAGGCTATCATTGAGCTTTCAAGCGAGGGGAGGCAAGTAGCATCCCGGAAGCCGGTCAAATATGAAAATCAAATATCCAGTCAATATCCATTTTACTTTGGGATATTCATTCGCCCAATGATGAAAAAGCAATTCTGTTTCCGCTTTGGAATGCACCAAAAGGTTATTCTTTTTCTTTTTGAAGTCCGTCAAGCTGCAGTGCTGCCTAGATCACTGTCATTCATATTTCCGCCGTCTCTTCAGATGCCCCGACTGACTGAAAGATAATCTTCAGTCGACGGGCTTCACTCAATCTTGTTGGGATTCGGGATAAAAGGGATGAAGAGAACTGTCCCGCCTCCTCTCTCGTCAACTCAAAGGAAATTCTGATGCGCGACAGAAAGCCCAGTCCAAGAGCTGTAAGTGCTTCTCAAGAAAGGTATAAATATTTTCGAAGAGGGTCTAGTGCTAAACTTAATAGATAAGATATTAACTGTGAACTGCATTGAGTCAGATATATTCCAAGCAGAGGCTTAATGATCAGCAGAACTATTATTAATTAATTTTTTAAAGTAAAATAAAAAACCGTCAATAAGCATTGTTTCTATGAAAAGCCGAGTAATTTTACTATTTTTCGTTTGATTCTAAAATTAGAAAACATTGATCAGTTCATTTTTAAAGGCTTCTCCCGGTTGCAAAAAGCCTCTATCGGTGAGCGCATCTGACTCATGGACCGCTAGAAGCTATTTGAAAGCCCGCCCTTTACGTATTTGGCGACTGTTGTCTTCAAAGAAGCATTCTATTTAACTTCTTAAAAGAAACATGCACTAACTTTGTGCCACAGAAGTTTAACCCACATGTCCCACATGTCTACAGATACATGTAGCTCGTATATAAATTTTGTGTCATCTTAAAAGAGAAATAAAACTCACAAAGCGTGGCGAAAAAGTATATTTTATGTGCAACTGATTTAGACTTATTAGCATATAAAATCCGATTGCTTATTTATTACCCAGTTAGGCCCGGTCATAGACTAAGAAAAGCATTTATTTGATGCGAAAGAAATTTATTTGGCCGAGTACCTTAGAATTTCTGTTAGAACGAAATAACGTGTAAGAAACGAAGAACGAACGAAGAACTGCACCTTCGTCATTAAGTTCTCGAAAAACAAGCATTGTTAATCGAAAGTAATCGTCACCTTATTTGATTCGCCACAGATCTCGATTCGCATCTTCTTAGGACTAGGACTCTCGGAGTTAACGGCGCCAGTGCCATTGAATCTTGGACACAAAGTCTTTCAGAGTGGTGGAAGTGTACCGTCCTCCATCCTGATTGCGTACTTCCATAACGAAGTACTTCAGAAGATAATTCAGATCTTGCTTCGTCATCTCCGAGAGATCTTTCAGGACCATTAACGATGGACCACCACCCGTTCACCAAGCAGTCTTCTGCTCATGCCAATGCTTGAATACGCCAACGATCCAATCAGCCTTCTTTTTAGTCTTTTCAGATGTCGCTTTATTCAGTTGCAAATTCAACTCATCATCGCATGCCGACTCAAAACCACTCCATCACGTTGTTTGTCGCCTTCGGCCACCATGAGCACGTCAAGATTAAAATCCATGTCCGGCAGAGTCAAGTCAAGTAAGTCGTCAGGAATACTTATTGTGGTTTTTTGTTTGGATAAGTCGTTGGTAAGTACGTTGCAGGATTTTATCTTAACTTTCCTCTCGCTTGACATGAACTGAGTAATAAATACATCATTCCCCACTTGTTTGACTTATCTATGATCGTAATCGTCTTCAGACGCGTGTATTTGGCCTCGGCTCATCAGAAGCGACAAGCTCACCGGTGGGACCGTTGCTCGGGTTTGCTTCTGGACCAGAGATGCCTTGTGAAGCACTGGACGCAATCCAAGACCATCAATCACCTTGGCAGAGGGACCGATGATTCTCAGACATCCTGGAACTCCAAGTCGGTCAAATCAAGCAACTCACCCATACGGCTTGTCGAAGGTAAAGATGGACGCACCGCATCAGCTGTAGGTGAATTCTCAAATGAGCGGAAGAAATCAAAGAATTCAACGACTTCCTCAGCGCCAGCCATAGCAAATAGAACAGCACGAATCCTCGCTAAAGCAGTTAGACTAATTTTTTCGTACTCGCTTCTCTCCGTTTTAGACATTCTTTCACTTGCCGACTGTCTTAAGAAAATCCCTACTAAAACATTGTCTTTGGCCCGCGAGAAAGATTTAAGACTGTATGAGAATTCTAAGCTGTTTTGAGAAATTCTACATAAAAGTTTATGGTTCAACTTTGGGGGCTTCACACCCCCTGCAGTGGCTCTGCCAGATGGAATATTCCAAAAATAAGCAATCTGATTTCATATAAAATAATAGCCATTAAATTAAGCTGTCTATGGTCAAAATGTCCTTGGCCCCACTCATTGGTCCTCGGCTCGCTTCGCTCGCCTCGGGACCATTTACGAGCGTAAATGCCTCGGACATTCTGAACATAGAATGCTTATTAAATGGCGATTGTACCATGACCTTTGTGCCCGCTGGGCACTTATTCTTGCCTTTTAATGCCATAGACTACATTTAAGCCCGCTTGCAGGAAAGAAATATCAAACTTGTCTATGTCAAACTTACTTTAATGCAAATTAGTGGGCAGTTACACAACCGCTTTATTTGTAGAACGACTCTGCATGAAACATGTGAAAACTAGAACATAAATGCAACAAAAACAAAACGACAATTGTCAATTTAATCAATCCAGCAGTTAAACTTACCTGCTACATACCTGAAAGACCTCTTTCACTCAGAAAAGCCTTCAGTCTTCTAGAGTAGATGTCCGTCTGCTTCTCTGTTGATTGTACAACGGCAGCTTCTCCAGATTAGTTATCTTCTGGAGGTCCGTCTCGTCCACTTCAGGAAACTCCGTCACGTTCAGAAGGAACTCGTTGATGCGTCTCGAGTCGACCGATGGAAGTCCGTCGTATTGTGAGACAGCCGATTCATGGCTGCGTCCAGCAGATTAATGAGTTACAAATTCCAATTCATCAGCATTCAATCCACTTATCTCGCCCTCTGCGATACTGCTATAGTTGATCATGCTTCTAGATCTAGTTTTGTCTTAGTCAAACCGTATGCAGTCTGTGGTGCGATAAGTTTCAATTCTCTATTCTATTCTATTCTCTATACAGTATACTCTATTCTCTTCTCTTCTTAAGTTAGTACTGTACTACAGCAAAAATTCTTATTTCGTGTTTTGTCTATGGCTTTTGGTGATGGCTTCGCCCCCACACCCCCTTTCTACTCGTATTTCCTGTCCCACTTTGTCAAGGACACAAATGTCTATGGCACAATAATAGTAATACCCATGCTTTAAGGGGAGGGGAGGGAAAAACAGAGGGCGCCGTAATATACTATTATCATATACTTAAAGTTCAGCTGAAATGCAAACAAGAAAGTGTTACGTTTTGATACAACCGTAACTTCTAGTGGTCCTTGGTCTACAGTATCTGCTCAGGACTCCATGTGCACAATTGCATCAGCGCTGTGTGCCACACGATTTCGATGTCGTAGGCATTGCGGCATTGCGATGCGACATCCTTCAACTATTATTCCGTGATCATTTTCCTTGGTCGAGCAAGGAAGAGATCATTCCGTGACACCACATCCAAAACAGGCTCGCCCGTTGGATGCCTTTTATTGCTGCTTTTAAACGCGGCCCATTTGAAAATCAAAAAAGCAACTGTGCTACTCGTTTAAACAGGCACGCCATTCAGCCCACTAGCCTGCCTCTACGGCACTGTTAAGCTGAAATGTGAGCCTTACTACGAGTAATCAGTAGTCACGTAGCCAGCATAATTGTCTTCCTTGTCTAGGTAAGTCGGCTCACTGATGCGATCGAGCCAATTGCGATTGGCCCAGCAGCTCAAACCCAATAACTGGATCAAACTAACAGTGAATGGTGAGGCCAAACGGATACAAGGCTGTCTGCATTTGAGTCCTCAATCCCAGCCCTACATAATTAAGTTAAAACTGGCCGCATTCCAATTCAAGACTGCAGTTTATAAGAATAAAGCAATCAATAGTCAAACCCGATGGCAACAAACTCTTCAACCTCTCCGCATGATGCCGTTGTCAGCTCGCTGTTCAACGGTGCATTTCTTGGACTGGGGGCACTGAACCTGGTCCAGAGCGGCTACGCTCTATTCCTCTTTCAGACAGTTGGCAGTCGCGAGATGAGTGCCACAGTTCGTCATCTGCTTAGCTACCTGAGCGTATTCGAGCTCCTGTTCAACTTTAGCATCGGACTCAACGTCTGCTTCGAACTGGCCGGATTAGGTGCAAGAAGAATGATTCGCCTGACTTGCGGAGTCGAACACGGGGCGTCCCGGCTGGTCATCGGCTGCTGCCTGCGAGCGTTTCTGACCATGCGCAACTGGACTGTCGTAGTGATCGCCATCTCGCGTCTCAACGCCGTCATTCGTCCGATATCCGCTAAAACTGGCGAGGCCATCTTGAAAGGTCGCCGATCAATGCTGACCTTCGGCCTGTTGGCCGCTCCCATCCTGCCGCTGGCCATCATTAGCGAGTTGGACTCGGCCTGCACTGAGTCGCACCTGGTCACCAAGTACGCCACCGTGTTCTACACTCTGCAGACCTCGGTACCGTTCCTATTGGTGCTCGTCTCCGGCTTGCTCATCGCTGATCGACTGAGGAAGCGTCCGCAGCAGTGCTCGGGAGCTGCTGGAGGCGGCCAAGGCCAAGGCAGCGCAGGCTGCTCGCACAAGTTGACGCGTCCCTCCGCGCTAGCCCGTCGCGACAAGCACGCGGCTCGCGTTGTCATCCTGTTGGCCTTCGCGTTCGCCGCCCTGGAGCTCCCGACCGCCGTGTTCGCCTACATCCGGCTGAAGAATTCCGTTCTGGTGCGCTCTGTGAATTTGCTGACCCAGCTCGACAGTCTGGTGAACTTCCTGGTGTACGTGAGCACCACCAGGCTGTTTCGTAGAGCCCTGCTGGCTCACTGCTCCGGACGGCGACCGGCGGCCGCCAGAAGTCGCATTATCTGCGGCGCATCCGCGCCCAGCTGCCGTGGCTACCGGCCCTACGACATCGACATCAACAGAGCCAGAGGTGCAGCTGGCGAGGCCGCGGCCCTGTCCACCGAGAACCTGGAGCTCAGCTGCCGCCTGCGCCCGGATGCCTTCGGCAGCCAGCTGTCTTCGCTGATCTCGACAAGTCACTCGCAGTCACCAACTTCACCGCAGCGGCAACGGATTGTTGACTGACTGACTGACTGACTGACTGACTGACTGACTGACTGACTGACTGACTGACTGACTGACTGACTGACTGACTGACTGACTGACTGACTGACTGACTGACTGACTGACTGACTGACTGACTGACTGACTGACTGACTGACTGACTGACTGACTGACTGACTGACTGACTGACTGACTGACTGACTGACTGACTGACTGACTGACTGACTGACTGACTGACTGACTGACTGACTGACTCACTTACTCACCCTCTCACTCACTCACTCACTCACTCACTCACTCACTCACTCACTCACTCACTCACTCACTCACTCATTCACTCACTCACTCACTCACTCACTCACTCACTCACTCACTCATGATAGATTGGGCGAGAAAGCCTGTGAATTTCTATCAAATAACATAATATTAATAATTTTTATAGAAGCCTGTGACAGCACTGTTTGATAAAGTTAATTTGGTTAATAAGTATTCGCTGTTGTCCAATTGTCAAATTTGAATTCAAACTGACAAAGTGAATTCATGCGTGTATTCATGCCAATCAGGATATTGAAGATTCATTTTAATTGTTTTATTGTTCTCTGTGAATCTTGAATCAGAAATAAAAGAATTGATTGCAGTTTAATTAAAAATCTGTCAAAGTACGGCTTAATCATTTCCATCGAATGATGGTAAAACACCTGCTCTATCATGCAGGCACACTTTCAGCAGGTACATCAGATCCGCTCGAACACTGACGCTTGCAGTTCCCGGATGTAAACGCTAGTTAATGACTTAAGCACATACTTTAGGCGGCTTTAGAAACGTTTGGAAAATTGATTGTTCAATCCTCAGAGCTCTGCAGAATCTGATTTTCGTTTAATAAAAACCCTTAAATCCTTACGAGTTCACTGATGGGCAAAATTAAAGGAAGCGCAATATTGCGAAAAGTTTCCAATTCAGTAATCCATTAAAAGGGTCCAGAGCTTAAATTTAAACGGCGTAATCCCTTTCTCTAAACTTTTACTCAATAAAAATTTGTTGAATTAAGTCCTTGATAATTTATCAATATTTTTGTATGCTGTAATTGATTTCCAGACTGCCACGCCCAAAAATCTTAGACAGAAGTAAAGCTTAATAATGAATGGCTTCCGTTGTAGGCATTCGATACATTTTAGTGCTCATTTCGAATTACAGTCCCAGAGCGATTTGACCAGAGAGCTAGCTATCCGTCTCCAAATGTTTGAATGTCTCCAAGTGCAGTCGAACTTGTTAAAGAAAACTTTCTCCGGTCAACAAACGTTGTTGCGCTAATTGGACTTCCTGTTATCTATGAAGGAAGCATCACAAAATTTGCTGCCAAAAACAGCAGCTGTAAAGTACTACGAGAATACTCTGTAAATATTAAGTACATTTAAGTAGTCGCCGAAAATATTAATGTAACAAAGCTGAATTCTAATAAAAGTTTAGCTGTTATAGAAGTGACATGGCAAGGGCACTGTCGTGGATGCAGCGTTTCACAATTAGGTAAAATAGATATTCGTAAATTTCTATATTCCTATATCTATATTCGTAAAATAAATGTAACAAGCCTAATTAATTAAATACAGGAAAGTTTTACCATCTGTTCTAGCTGTTCCGTGTACACACGTAGTCGTCCACTCTCGTAAAACACGTGTCACGTGTAAGAGAAACTTAATCCAATTATACAAAAGGGATACTGATTCCATTTGTATGTTGTGCAAATCTTTCTCAAGTTCCTATATACATGTACGTAGCTCATGTGCCGGCGCCAGTCTCAAATCGAATGCAGCTTTAGCCTAACTCAAGATGGGGCGTCAGAGTAGTGTCGAACAGCAGTTAGTTCAAATAGTAAGCTCCTTGGGACCCCCACTGTGCAGTGCATTAATTAAATTTCAAATCATGTAAGGACGAAAAAACATAATTGTTCGTGATGTTAAACGATTATAACAAATTACTAAATTGCTACAATTCCTATAATTAGTCCTGGGGGTGTCCATAAATCCGTCCTTCAGCTGCAGTTCTCATCGCTTTTGTTCTGATTTCCTGACAGATTAGACCTAGATAGATTTCTTTCTGCTTGATTCGCGACATCCCGTCATCATTTTTATCCGCAAACTGGCTTTAAACTGCCAAAAAAGGCTCCCGCGGACCCGGCTTTCGTCTCTTGGCCTGGCCCACACACAAGGTGCTCATGCAAAGCATCCAGATCCAGGCCTTTGAAATTCATTAGCAAAAAGGCGAAAGAGAATGGAAATAACGACTTTCTCGGTTCGCCTTGACGTCGACGAGTTGACGAAAAACTAGCTAAAGATGCTTTAGGCCTTAGGGCCCTAGGTGTAGTCCAAACCCAGCCAATTTAGGCAGTGTTTAAATTAAAAAACGATCCCTTTGCTTTTTTGCAAAGTGATTAAAATGATTAAAGTGATTAAAGCTGTAGTTCTAAAGACAAAGCTTATTTTACTCCCTTTGATGGGCCAGTTCTCTCTCATGTAATAAAGCCTAAACCTGAATTCTAAAATGAAAAAATAATTTGCTAACTGATTAAGTATACTTTCTGAGTCATCTCCTTCTGCCCCGGTGATAGCTCAGTTGGTAGAGCGGAGGACTGTAGAGTGCAATATGCAGCGATCCTTAGGTCGGTGGTTCAAATCCGTCTCACCGGAATCCTTTTGCTTCGTATTTCACTGATTTAAAAAACGCTTTTACTGGGCTTAATAATAGTACTAATTTAACACTTATACTACTAGATATTACTCTCTAAATATTTTCGTATGTTGCCAACACGTAAGATCGTAAACTGATAACTAACATATTCACTTGTAACGAAATAAATTATTTTCGATACATATCGGCAAATCAGATTCTGAACTTTTTGACGACAATTTATTAAATTAGACGAAATTGGCGTACAAATACTATTTCTAAGTCTTACTATTGTCTAAATATTTGTGATTTAGTAGCGTTAGCCTAATTTTAAAAGTTTTAGTTTGCATGCAAGCACTCTAAGCCCGTAATGGAACTGACGTGTACTTAGAGTAGCCAACGAAGCATGTTAAAAGTAACTTTTAGAAAATATATAAAAAACAATTGCCTTGGATTTTAATCGAAATATGATCACTCTTTTATTCATAATTTTTCGTCGTTTTCAGGTTTAGCGGACTAAAGTCACCTTGATATTATGTCAGATAACTATATCTCTTTAAATAAGGGGCAAAGAATGTGTAAAGAGAGGTGTAGCCGTTAGATGACTAATCGATAAATAAAGCCGGAAATATCCCGTGTCTCTCTATATTTTCAAGAGTTATAAATGTGTGTATACGCGTTAATTTAGTTACATGTACCATGCCGAAATGAATAAGCACAAATGATTATTTGAAAGAATTACACAAAAACTTGAAAGAATTGGGTCCAACTAACAATGCATTACACGCTATAATTTACTCTAAATAAAAAATATTAACATTTAACAATTAAAAATGACTTTACACTCACAACTGCGCGTATCCTGTATGGAAATTTAGTTTTTGCTCACAGGGTTGTAATGTTGCAGCTTATTTTAATGTAATATAAATTTTATTTTAGGCTAGGCTTTTATAGCTTTTTTAACCTATTCTACGAATGACAGCAAAACAATTTAAGATTAACAATTGAATAAAAAATGTTAATTTTTTTCGACCGTAAAGAGCGACAGAATGAATTTGTAAATAAATTAGCGATTTATCACAGATAGCGTGCGATATGAAGAATTGACATTAGCATTCCGGGTTGTTATAAAGTGCATTTACACTGTGACAGCTGCAGGCACGGTACGAGGGGTGATCAAAAAGTTCTGCAACCTCTTGTTATAGCTTTTAGTTATAAAATCGGCAAAAGCTAAAAACTTACACATATGCGGCTATATCTGTTTGTTATATTTATATGAATTTTGGCTTCCCAATGTGCTCTAGTCAAATTTCACAGCCATATATTTTCCATGTGATTTCAGTAGCTGATGGAAACATTAAAAGACAGTGTTCGCTTCTACATATTTATGCGCATGCAACTTGGCTGCCGAGCGACTGAGATTCATACCGATCTGGTGAATGTTTTAGCTGACTCTGCTCCATCATTTGACACGGTTGCCCGCTGGCTGCGCCATTTTTCGGAAGGCCGGGACAGCTTCAACGATCGATGAACCGAGGTCTGGCCGACCCGGACATCCGTGACCCAAGATGTCGTGGCCCGTGCCGATGCAATAATTCGTGAGGATCGGAGCACTACGCTAAGATTCCTTGCCTATGAGCTTGGTGTCAGCTATGGAAGTGCTCATAACATTATGCATGAGCAACTGGGCCACACAAAGACCTGCACTCGGTGGGTACCCCATCTTCTCACTCCGGAGCAGCAAGCAGAGAGGGTGCGCATCTGTCGCTTGTGGGTGCAAATTTTTGACCCTCATGGCCCACGACGACTGTCGGATGTCATCACACGAGGCGAATTTTGGATCTACTTATTTACCATGAAGAATAAGCAGTCCAACATGGTCTGGCTGGCAGAAGATGAGCCTAGGCCCGAGGTGCTGAAGACCGGATTCCGCAGTCGGAAGCGGATATTCACCATTTTTTTCAACTCTCAGGGCGTTGTATCAGTGAACATCCTTCCAGCGGGTGCCACAGTGACTGCCAGGTACTACACAGACACTGCTCTGCCAGGCGTGCTGCAGGAGCGGCAGGAACGTGCGCGAACCAGGCATGGACCTCGACTCCTGCTGCACCATGACAATGCGGCACCGCACAGGGCGGCTTCAACCATGGCGTACCTGGAGCAGCAGGGGGTCCAGCTGCTGCCTCATCCACCCTACTCTACAGACCTAGCACCATGCGACTTTTGGCTGTTCCCGAGGATCAAATCCGTCATTTCTGGGAGGCCATTTCACGCATACAAGACCTTGCCCAAGTGGTACATTCAGCTCTACAGGGTATACTAACTTCTGAGTATCATGACTGCTTTCAGACATGGTTCACACGCATGCAACGGTGCAAAGTACTGTGGTGGAAAGTACTTTGAGGGAAAGTGACACTGATTAGACGCATCGGCTGCTGTAACGCAGAGTTGTGAGGTCACTTGCAGAACTTTTTGATCACCTCTCGTACACTGCATTTAAAACAGCGTTTAAAAGTACAGCGAACTTTTTCGCTGTAATCACACCAGACTCTGGGTGGTATACATGTACGCTGGAAGATTCCGGCGTAAGTTTACGTTTGGCATAGTCTCCTAAGAAGTTAAAAGTAAAACAAATATAGTTAAAATGAACTAGTATTATACGGTTTAGAAAAAAATTTACCAGTTTTTACTTATTAATTTTTTAAATATTAAAAATTTTCAAGCGGTTAATATTGGTCGTAATTTGTAATTTTATTTTGGCGTATTTTTTGTGCCATAAAAAGTTCGTTGGCGTACATTGGCGTACATGAGCTTCGGAAGCAATTTTCGTTCCGGCGTACACCGGTACAAGATCCTGACCATGGTAATCACACATTCTAGGATAACTGTATATATGCCACTTGCAAAGAAGTGATCATCTACTCTTTTTCTTAGTATCAAAATTATCGGTTTTGTCGTAAAATAATTATTGATTAAAGTTTATAATATTTAAACATTTTTAAAGCTGCAGCAATCGCCTTCGGCTTTCTACAAGCAAACCCAAAAAATAGCATCTTCATCCAAACTGTCCAAGATCCAAATTATTACAAAAATTAATGAATTCCAGATGAAGATTGCTAATAAAAATTAATTAATTTAGTGAGTGCAAAGGGACAAGAGAGAAAAATGATGGCGCCTCAGTCCACATCCAGGCCAGTTTGGCTTTCCGCTTGCCCGCTTGTGTGTGACTTTGCCTTCTCTCCTTTACTGCTCTCTCATTGGCTGAGGTAGATCTGGCCTGCCCCCCCCTAGTAGGCTGAGTTTCGTGCGCCTAACTCTCTCCTTACTGCTCTCTCATTGGCTGAAGCTAGATGGCGTTAAAACATCTAAACAGAAATCCCCAAGCTATTGTTTTCTAATGAGTAACCTAACTACAAGTCTACGTACATTGTATTTATTACAGGGCGTCTTAATACAAAGTATAGATTTTATGGTGCGGGGAAAATAATTCTGAAAACATTAATTTTCTAATAAACCTTTCGTAGCAACCTCTTTTTTGCTTTTGCATGCCAGATTTAATCGCCTGATATACATGCATGTACCTTCTATAGTCTATCGTAACTAAAACGGAAATTCGACTCTTTTAGGTGTAACTAGGAGATTCATGCAGGTGTAGTACTCAAGGGATACTGGAAGGATACTTAAGAGCAACGGGAGTTTGAACGCCAAAATATCTGTAGATACCAATTTTATCCTGATTTACACTAAGTATTTTTCAAAACTTTCTAGGAAAGAAATTGATTACATATAACATGGCATTCTAGTGATCTAGAATATTCCACCGAATCGACAATATTTTCGCTACACCGATGACAGCAGATGCAAGTGCTGCTCCATCGGCTCCTGCCTGCCGTCCGGATCAGTGTAGACACTGACCACGCTGACCGTCTGGTCCAACGGTGGGTTGTTCACTCCGCAGAACTCCGCCATGCTGCGCATCTGGCCTTTGACGTGCTCAACTCCGCTGGTCCAGCCCGCTCGCATGTTGGTGACGCGTAATCGCAGCTGGTCGTTGATGTCGCGCATCCGATCGCGGATGTTGGCACCGACGCCGCTGCTGCTCGGATTCAGGCCATCCAGCCAGGGTTCCACAGCCATGTCGGATTCAATGTCGCCGCCTTCAGCTGTCAAATCGAGGCCGACAACGGCATCGGCGGCTTCTTGACGTCGGCGGCGAGTTTGCAACGGCGAGGCGTTCAGATTGTGCACCGATTGAGCCTCCACGATGTGTACAACGCGGGTGCAGCAGCGGGTGCGGATGAAGATACGAATTAATCCGGCTGCTAGGCCGATGAGCACCTGGAAATTTGGTAGGATATTCACTAAATTTTCGTTCAGAAAGACTTTTATAATAGTAGACTCCGTAAGAACCTGCGAAGACATCTGTAATGACTTGAAAGTGAGTCTTGGAGTTTAGTTCAAAGCTCTGCCTGGGAGCGGATCCCGTGAGCAGGCAGGCAGTCAGTACAAATGTGGAGAGACTGAGGGGGTCGTGTTTACCGTTATATTTCTGGGCTCTGGGGCCCGAACCGTATAGGCGTGCTGTGGCACGAACACAAACGTACAGGAGATATGTAGCATGAAGCAATGGGGGCGTGCAGTGGGGGTGACTCGGGTGAGTCAGTGAGGGGAGCAATCGGTGCTGCTTAGTCAGTGGGAGAACGCATACTGGGCCTGCTGCGGAGGGTCCGCAGCCCAGGCCAGGACAACATCATTAAGGCAAAACGAAACAACAGTTTTGACTCACCATAGCCATGCTGCTAGAGGCGGCTACAATGTAGCATGCAATTTCCAAAGTTTCAAACGGCGGCCTCAGTACAATCCGGTGCCGAACGCCCAGCACTAAGCCAGCCTTGGCCAGCTCGCAGCGCCACAAGCGGCCACAGCCAGTCGAGCTCCCGAATCATCAACGGTGCTCCTAGAGCTGCCGAGCCGATGTCAACTTGCGTTGCGAATTGTTTCCTATGCCATTCGGATGCCAAACTCTGGCAG
>NIVC01005169.1:0-23894 GCA_002269645.1 Macrostomum lignano | reverse complement strand
AGATTCTGACACAAAATACATTGAGATTCTGACACACAATACATTGAGACCTGACACACAATACATTGGATTCTGACACACAATACAACGAGATCCTGACACACATGCTTCGAGATCCTGACACACAATACTTTGAGATCCTGACGCACAATACTTTGAGATCCTGACACACATGCTTCGAGATCCTGACATACATGCTTTGAGATCCTGACACACAATATTTCGAGATCCTGATACACAATACATTGAAATTCTGACACACACATGCAGATCCTGACCCACAATACATCGAGATCCTGACACAAACCATTGATGCTCCTGACACATTTACAAGACTGACAATCAACGCAACAGATTCTTCAGCAACAGTTTCGTGATAAAATTGAAACTTTGTTTGTTCTCTATTCCAGCCAGAAAAGTCATAGCCAGATATCTTAATCGGGTCATGACCTCTTCCCCCAGCCAGTCTTCCAGAATGGAAACGGAGATGCATTCAAGCAAAAACTGATTGCGAAAAACTAGAATCGAAGCAGACAATTCTCAGTCAAGTATAATATTATCAAAACGAAAGCGCAACAATTCATTTGAACCCAGTCAGCGTTTCAAATTCTAAGAGCCCAAGATTTCATCTGTCAGATCGATTGATCAAAGGTTGCGCAATGAAGTGGGCTCAGCTTCAGAGATGCCGGGCACAGATACAGATCAATGAGCTGATAGTGAGGCATAAGCTGTCTCTGATAGCGGAGCATATGGCACACGGCTGACTAGGAAGGATATTGTTTTTCGTTAATTACTAGCATAATCTTATTTGTGTACTATAAGTAGTAAATGCAGAACTTTTGATTGAAATACAACTTTAAAAGGTAAATGCCGCTTTTTAACTAACAGACAGACAGACAGACAGACAGACAGACAGACAAGACAGACAGACAGACAGAAAGACAGACAGACAGACAGACAGACAGACAGACAGACAAGACAGACAGACAGACAGAAAGACAGACAGACAGACAGACAGACAGACAGACAGACAGACAGACAGACAGACAGACAGACAGACAGACAGACAGACAGACAGACAGACAATAAGACAGACAGACAGACAGACAGACACTAAGACAAACACTAAGACAGACAGACAGACAGACAGACAGACAGACAGACAGACAGACAGACAGACAGACAGACAGACAGACAGACAGACAGACAGACAGACAGACAGACAGACAATAAGACAGACAGACAGACAGACAGACACTAAGACAAACACTAAGACAGACAGACAGACAGACAGACAGACACTAAGACATACAGACAGACAGACAGACAGACAGACAGACAGACAGACAGACAGACAGACAGACAGACAGACAGACAGACAGACAGACAGACAGACACTAAGACAGACAGACAGACAGACAGACACTAAGACAAACACTAAGACAGACAGACAGACAGACAGACAGACAGACAGACAGACACTAAGACAGACAGACAGACAGACAGACACTAAGACAAACACTAAGACAGACAGACAGACAGACAGACAGACAGACAGACACTAGGACAGGCAGAAAGACAGACAGACAGACACTAAGACACATAGACAGACAATTCTATAAACTTTCTTCGTTCTAAATGAAAAAAAGAATTAAAATTATTTTCAAGCCAGGCACGGAATGCTCAGGAATTAAAAAAATGCATTTACTATTTAGAATTCGAATTTGGCAAACGAATTTCTATTAATTTCCTGGTTTCAAATACTTTTGAGCCGCAATAAGTTTTCACTTGGATACCGATTCTCAGCCAGAAAGCACAGATAAGTGTCTGGTCTGTGATCATGCAAGTTCTTAAGAAACTGATCATCCTTCAAGTTCTGCTGCTCCTGCTTGTCTCCGGCACCCATATCGCAGCTGCAGTTCGAACTGTCAAGTAAGCATCGCGCTTCCTGTCATGACAGACTCCATATACACTGTAAACAAGTGAAAACACGCGCATGTCTACCATTTAGGTGCGCTAAGGCAGAGGAAGCCTGTCGCACTCCATTCTTTACTGTACAGTGCTGCAAAGGCCTGGTTTGCCATGGAGCTCGGGTTTTTGGTCGGGCTCACTTGGAGTACCATTGCATTGTGGACAAGTTCGGCGAAGGCTAAGGATCTGCGGTTTATCTACGAGCTGAAGTCATTTGGCTTAGTCTATGGCCAAAACTCTATGGTCATTAACTGGCGGGAAATTTCTGAGGTTTATTTACTGAAGTATACAAATATAAAGCTATGAGAATAGTCTATGGTAGTTATTGGGTGTAAAAATATTTAAATTTAAATAAGTCAGTTTTCGACGCATTCAACCTCAAATAAATGTAAAAAAAACTTATCACTATGTGTTTTAATTAAAGCTACTCAAATTTTATTCAAAGTCTTCCGAAAAATATAATTTTTATTTTTAACGATCCGCAAATCAAAGAAACATGAGAAATTCTTAATGAATCTTGCTGTAGGAACAAATAACCACGTTTTTCTGTATGCTTTTTTCTTAAATCTTAGTTGCTTTGTTCTAAGAAGCATTTTCAGTCGTGTCAAACAAAAACACTAAACAGTTGATATTTGCTGCAATAAATAATAAGCTGTCTTTTAACACCCTTATCTCACTCCAATCTGCCTTTATCTCACTCCATTCTGCCTTTATCTCACTCCAATCTGCCGTTATCTCACTCCAATCTGCCTTTATCTCACTCCATTCTGCCTTTATCTCACTCCAATCTGCCGTTATCTCACTCCAATCTGTCGTTATCTCACTCCAATCTGCCGTTATCTCACTCCAATCTGCCGTTATCTCACTCCAATCTGCCGTTATCTCACTCCAATCTGCCTTTATCTCACTCCAATCTGCCGTTATCTCACTCCAGTCTGCCTTTATCTCACTCCAGTCTGCCATTATCTCACTCTAAGCTGCCTTTATCTCACTCCAAGCTGCCTTTATCTCACTCCAGTCTGCCTTTATCTCACTCCAGTCTGCCATTATCTCACTCTAAGCTGCCTTTATCTCACTCCAAGCTGCCTTTATCTCACTCTAATCTGCCTTTATCTCACTCTAAGCTGCCTTTATCTCACTCCAGTCTGCCTTTATCTCACTCCAATCTGCCTTTATCTCACTCCAGTCTGCCTTTATCTCACTCCAATCTGCCTTTATCTCACTCCAATCTGCCTTTATCTCACTCCAATCTGCCGTTATCTCACTCCAATCTGCCTTTATCTCACTCCAATCTGCCGTTATCTCACTCCAATCTGCCTTTATCTCACGGGAACGTCGTCAATTTGGACTTAAAAAGAAATTTTTGGCGTGAGATTTGGTTGCGGAAAAAGATTAGCAACAAAGCCACTGACCTCAGGCTGATCCCAGACATAAATCTAAGTTCGCCTATATTTGCCCATGCAATGGCCTTCACATTTGCGCATCGTATCGGGCTAAATAGCGTTTTAGCTCGCACGTACTTTTCTCCAATGACCAAATAAGGACCCAACAGATTGCTTGTGCAGGGCTGATTCTCGGGCTCCGCTAAAGCAGATCGCCTTACCAAGCTGTGTCCTTAAAATATGGGATGAACTCTGATCCGGATAGATCTACGATCGTATCTATCTATCTATTTATCTATCTATCTATCTATCTATCTATCTATCTATCTATCTATCTATCTATCTATCTATCTATCTATCTATCTATCTATCTATCTATCTATCTATCTATCTATCTATCTATCTATCTATCTATCTATCTATCTATCTATCTATCTATCTATCTATCTATCTATCTATCTATCTATCTATCTATCTATCTATCTATCTATTTATCTATCTATCTATCTATCTATCTATCTATCTATCTATCTATCTATCTATCTATCTATCTATCTATCTATCTATCTATCTATCTATCTATCTATCTATCTATCTATCTATCTATCTATCTATCTATCTATCTATCTATCTATCTATCTATCTATCTATCTATCTATCTATCTATCTATCTATTTATCTATCTATCTATCTATCTATCTATCTATCTATCTATCTATCTATCTATCTATCTATCTATCTATCTATCTATCTATCTATGCTTCAGGGATACAGTTCTGCCATTAATCTGTGAAGTGAATTCCTGCAGTTTGGTATCGGTTCTTCAAGTCGAAAGCAACGTTCAGTTTTGAATAATGACTTCCCCTAGAAGGTCCTGCCTAATCTGTATTAAACGAATAAATGACCACTACGTTTAGGAGACTGATGCATCACAGACCTCCGCTGCCCTGCAGAACCAAACCCCAAGCTGCCCTGAATGAACCTTCAACTGTAAATTAGGCATGTAAAAATTTGTCCAACTCCGCTCGTACAGTGGAAGTAACGACGCCAATACTTGTGCATATTTTGACTAACCAATTATTGAAAGCACATCGCACCAATCCATAAATTCAGATAATGACCTTGGAGAGCCAGAACCAGTGTCTAGTCAATAAATGCTTGCGAGCTACCGCACAGCATCCTTGACAGGGGCAAAGTCATTGGCTATCCAACAGAAAAACCGGATCATTTGGGAAGAAGAGGGGAAGAGAAATTGCAACAACCGTGAAGCAGAAAACCAAAGAGAATCGTCCATAAAAGCGATATGGTCAGGTTGTATAGGATCATTGCTATATTGGTTCTGTTTGAATTTTCGATTGCGCAGCTGAGTGTCTAAGGACAGCACTAAATATTAAAAATATGCTATACGCGGTTGCAGCCAGACCTGTGTCAGCAGTCTCTTCCAAATTTCACGGACCAGGGCATCAGCACCAGCCTTATCAGCCTCACCAGCAGCACCAGCAGCACCAGGAACACCCGGAAGCAGATCCGCAAGCCCCTGTGCAGGTGTCGCTGCAACGTTCGGCTAATCAGATGTGGGGCTTCCGGCTGCAAGGCGGAGCTGACTACAGGACTCAGCTGACCGTTATGAAGGTGAATTCGATTTTTTACTGAGTTGAAATGTCTCAGTGTCTGTCTCAGTGTCTGTCTCAGTGTCTGTCTCAGTGTCTGTCTCAGTGTCTGTGTCAGTGTCTGTCTCAGTGTCTGTCTCAGTGTCTGTCTCAGTGTCTGTCTCAGTGTCTGTCTCAGTGTCTGTCTCAGTGTCTGTCTCAGTGTCTGTCTCAGTGTCTGTCTCAGTGTCTGTCTCAGTGTCTGTCTCAGTGTCTGTCTCAGTGTCTGTCTCAGTGTCTGTCTCAGTGTCTGTCTCAGTGTCTGTCTCAGTGTCTGTCTCAGTGTCTGTCTCAGTGTCTGTCTCAGTGTCTGTCTCAGTGTCTGTCTCAGTGTCTGTCTCAGTGTCTGTCTCAGTGTCTGTCTCAGTGTCTGCCTGTCTTTCTCTACAGTTCTGTTCTGAATGCCCAGAGCCGCCCGCACTGTGCCAGGTCCAGCCCGAGTCCGCAGCCTTCGGCAAGCTGCACTCTGGAGACGCCATCCAGTCGGTGAACGGTCAGAAAACCCGTCAGTTGAGCCACGCCCAAGCATCCAGCCTCATCAAGGAGTCTGGGAATTCACTAACCCTAATCGTTGTGAAGTGAGTTTTTTCCGACGGTTGCTAACGAAGTTATTTTAAGCCTTCAGGTCAATGAGAAGCTAAGGTCAAGTTACAGGCAAAGCTAGTATGCACCTATCGAAAGCGCTAATGCACTTTGTCTGTCCATCTTCCTTCTTTTTTATTTCTTTGCTTCTCTCATCACCCACGCGCAGAACCGCATGTCCGCAGTGGGAACCAGCGGGGGGAGTGCAGAACCCCAGCAACAGCGAACTGACAGCTGCTGTCCCTGTGGAGCCAGAGTGAACTTTCTTCGCTAAACCTGTACTAGGAGGAAAACACTACCAAGTCTTCTGATGAACCTTCTTCCTCTAGCTGCACAAGCTGAAAATCTGTTTTCCATTGAAGAAATCAGCGCATATGTTGTAATAGTACGTTTGCTATATGCAGCAGCCTGTGCAAAATGCATTGGCGAGATGTAGCTGGATGTCTTCAGTTTTTTAAACACCAAATGCTCACTAATTCCAAGTTGCAACTGAAGCAAGCATGTGTTTTATTTAGGGTACACTCGCAAGTTAATCAAGATTTTTTTCAGAAACACTCTGTAAAGTTTTGATGCCAAAAACCGCGCCTTTTTGAGAACCTGTTCACCGGTTTAAAAACAGTCTTTTTTAAAGAAAACCAGTTTTAAAAACTATTTTGTGCATCAATTGTTCAAAAGTTTGACAGAGTTAATGACAACACGAATAGTATGGACAAACTCTTAGTCTTAGTCTACATGTACTCTTAGATTGAGTTTACTGAAAGCTTTTTATAGAAAACTCGTCATTTACATTGCATCTCTCTGCCCCCCTTGAGTCTGCCTCTCTGCTTCCTTGAGTCTGCCTCTCTGCCCCCTTGAGTCTGCCTCTCTGCTTCCTTGAGTCTGCCTCTCTGCTTCCTTGAGTCTGCCTCTCTGCCCCCTTGAGTCTGCCTCTCTGCTTCCTTGAGTCTGCCTCTCTGCCCCCTTGAGTCTGCCTCTCTGCCCCCTTGAGTCTGCCTCTCTGCCCCCTTGAGTCTGCCTCTCTGCCCCCTTGAGTCTGCCTCTCTGCTTCCTTGAGTCTGCCTCTCTGCCCCCTTGAGTCTGCCTCTCTGCCCCCTTGAGTCTGCCTCTCTGATAATTGTGACCTAATTAGGATTAGGAGTTGGAAACCGTCAAACCGGGCCAAAAACCGTTTAAACCGGTTGGCATCCCTACTGTAAAAGAATCTCAAAAATCCCATCAGCAGACTTCCCTCAACCTCTGTCATCCTTTAAACTATTTTCCAGACAACCCGGGGCCGCTGACTCGCTTCAACACATCCGACCGCTGGGCAAGCCGAAGTTCAAGGCGCCGAAGAAGTAAACAAAAACACAGACTGCGTTTGAAGCTCTGCTGCGTCATCTATATATTCGTACAAAATCAAGGACTTCCTTTGAAGAATCGCTTTATAATCGTTAAATAAAGATATACTACTCGTTTAAAGTCATTGAAATTGAAGTTATTTTATTACTATTAGTAGTACAGTAAAATGCTTAATACTGTTTGCAGTGTTTGTGATAAACCAAACTGCCTATCTGTACCTTAGACAGTTAAATTATAAAGCTTCTCTGCAAAGCCAGAGCTACTTTAAGATTCTTAGAATCCGGCCACTCCCGCTAGTAACCAAAGATTCTTGTCAAGGTATTGTCGAAACTACAATTGTACCATGACTACGTGGCGGATATTTGATTATTGCCATAGACGATTATATCGGCCCACCCGACAAGGCTGTAGAGTAACTGTATAGTTACTCATTAAATCATTGTCTATGGTTGACACCCACACTCCATGGCACATATTAAATCAATCACAGTATTACCACCCAGGCTTTGCGGGCGATAATGGGAAAGCCAGAGAGCGCTATCATGTATTAAAGACCTCGGAAACCATGCTCTATTATTGCACAGCTACAAATTGGTCCAAATTAATCAAGACCGAGAACGAAAAGACCAAAGCAACATATTTATGGATTTGCGTCCTTAATTTTGATTAAAAACCGATGGTTTAATAATATTTTCCACTATATTGATAATAGTCCAGAGTTAAAGTGGTCAAATCATGAAAAAACTTTTTCTTTGTTTAAAGAGGTGCAGCTCAGCAGGCTGACTCAGCGTCTGGCAGAAGCTGAAGCGTCACCCGGCCTTGAACGGTTGAGCCGTCCATGACGTCGCCATCCATGAGGATGCAGTCGCTGCCACCGGTGACACCGTCGCCGCAGACAGAGCCGCCTCCGCCGCCGGAGTGATAAGCGCCGGTCCCGGCGCCTCCGCCGCTGTAGCCGCCACCAGCGCCAGCCGCGCCAACTGAGCGTCCACCTCCGCCGCCGCCGCCAAACCCGCCGTCGCCGCCACCGCCGCCGCCGCTGCCAGCCGCGCCGCCGATCCAACCGACGCTGCGATCACCGCCAGAGTCTCCGTGCCCGGCATTGGTTCGTCGGGGCGCCATGCCCAGCCAGCCGGCGCCGCAGCCGCCGTCGAAGTCCGGATTGCTGCCGTTGCCGTTGTTGCCAGGCTGGCCGTTTTTGCCGCCGTAGCCAGTGTTCAGCTTGTTACCGCCGTTCGAGTCGCCACCAGTGCTGGCGGCCAGTCCTTGACAGCCTGTTGTTGCCGAAAGAAGAGAAAATGCTTTTTATGACCCTGGCTATAGTTTTCGAAGATAAGACCCGCTTCTCACCTGAAGCCCAGGATGAGGCGCCGCCACCGCCGCCTGCCGCCAGCAGCAGCTGGCCGTTCCCAGTCATGTACACGAAGCTACCACCGCCTCCGCCAGCACCAGCGTTGCCAAGCGTTGTCGGGCCGCCAGCCTGGCCCACCACGATTGACAGTCGCGCTCCGGCAGCGAGTTTGAAGCGTCCAGCTGCGAAGGCGCCTCTGCCGCCGACTCGATTGTGGAAACTGTTGAACCCGCCAGCGGCTCCTGCTGCCTTAATTCGATAGCAGCCTGTCACGTTGATTGACAGCTGCAGGATGGAGCCGTTCGTACCTGTGCTCGAGTCTGCGGGTTTTGCAGTTTTGCAGTCCCCTCTGTAGCTGGCGCCCCCTCTGTAGCTGGCGCCTCCTCTGTAGCTGGCGCCCCCTCTGTAGCTGGCATCCTCTCTGTAGCTGGCATCTTCTCTGTAGCTGGCATCCCTCTGTAGCTGGCGCCTCTTCTGTAGCTGGCGCCCCCTCTGTAGCTGGCGCCCCCTCTGTAGCTGGCGCCCCCTCTGTAGCTGGCGCCCCCTCTGTAGCTGGCGCCCCATCTGTAGCTGGCGCCCCCTCTGTAGCTGGCGCCCCCTCTGTAGCTGGCGCCCCCTCTGTAGCTGGCGCCCCCTCTGTAGCTGGCGCCCCCTCTGTAGCTGGCGCCCCCTCTGTACCCTCTGTAGCTGGCGCCTCCTCTGTAGCTGGTATCCTCTTTGTAGCTGGCATCCCTAGTGTTTCTTAGAAGATTCGCAGGCTCCCAAAATCGAATAAAATGCACCAACAAGCTTGCAAGGCCAGCAGCCAATCCTGCTTAACTCGCTCGAGTGTTAGGACGTCGAATCCGCCAACTCACTTTTCTAAAACGCCTTCATTGCTTTAAACTTTATTGAATTAATCAGGCGACTCACTTGAAAACTCCAGCGTGATGTTGAGCCTCCTGGAGTCGATGATGCTGTCGATGTCGACCGCCTTCCACACCTCGGCGCCAGCCTCGGATCCCAGTGACCTCCACGCGTGGCTGCGCGGCGATCCGGCAGTCCGCGAGGCGTCCTCGACGAAGAGCAGCTGGCAGATGCGGCTGGCCCGCAGCAGGCTGACTGCGACACACCCCTTCGACCGGCAGCTGAGCAGGCAGTCTTGGATGGAGGCTGAGCCGGGCTCGCTGATGAAGAAACTACTGACGGTCGGGTCGAGCTGGATTGGCCCGGAGGAGCGGACAAATTGACTGCAGCTAGTGAGCGCCTGCGGGAGGAAGGCTAAGATTTCCAGGCGTTATTGTGTTGCTAGCTAGTAGGATTAACACGATAGTAAGTTAAGCACCGTTGGCCATGGTTAGTCGCACCTCAACACACGGACATAGGGTTGCCAGCACCGTACAAGCAGTAAAAGTACATGGTACTTGGCTGTCATTTTACGGGCGGCCAGACGTATCTCGATTCCTAGAATCCCGACTGTTTTGCCGAAATTGCACTTACCTATAAAACTAATAAAGCTGTTTATTAGAAAGTTGGATCGCATTTCAGCGAGTTTCTTCTGCGAGATCAGGAAAAGTGTCTGTTGATTCGCTTGCAGACACATCTTAATCCCATCGCCGCTGCATGTATATATAATGTTATCTTCTCAACAAAAGAAACCTACACGGTAAGCTTTGGCTCAGCAAAGTGACGCTTCAGAAAAGCCAAATGGCAGAATTTTTTTAGGGGAGAAAATTTACCGTCTCGATTGGTTGAGCAACATTTTTTGCATAAGCTAGGCGTGAATACCGAAACATATTAGCAACTCAAAGCTAGAAGATGATGTTTTGCAGCTCAATTGAGCAGAACAGCTGCTAGGATAAGTGACTACTGTGCATCAGCTGGTTGTCAGAAATGTATCGCATGGGTTCCCAAACACAGCAGATGCTGTTTTCTTTTGTTTTATTCAATGAAGCGTACAGAAGTACAGTATCCTGTCAACTGCAAAGACGTGGCTGAATGATTTTGTATTCGTTGTACTCGAGTAGCAGCATAAACTGCTCTACGTTTGATGAGGTGCCTTTCAGTATTCTTCTTAGTGTTAAACTGACATCTCGTGCTTTGGTTTTCCATGGTTTAAAACATCACTTGATGTATCGATAGCTCGTGTGTACAAAAGTTTCCGGCTTTATTTGATAAACAAATCCGAATATCAGATAATTATGGAGGGGACAAGATAATAGCTCTAGTTGCATTGCTATAGCACTATTATACATTAGCTTCATTGCAGAGTTAGCAAAGCATAAGATAGGAACAACAGTAACCATCAGTTTAAAAATTAACAATGGAATTATAGTTATAGTCGGAAGAAACCCAGCATCAAGGGCTGCACGTCCACGCAGTTTCCGGCATTTGATTTTCGTGGCATGAGAATGCTCTGTTGAACACTGGCGAACCTTGGACAGCAAATTCAACCCTGGAAATGTACAAGTTGCAGTTGCAGTACTGCAAATCATGGATCTTTGAGCAGCAAACATTGAATAACAAATAAATCCACATATCTCATACCTGTTTTTCATCGGAAAATAACTGTCTCTGAGACGAAGTTTATACTTCGCTCGTTCGGTGCCGCAGTGAGTCTAAAATTCCATTGTCAATTATTTTGTTAAGCCAATAATACTGCTATGAAATTTCATATTAAATAAAGATTTTTCTTACCTGCGCAAAAGCCATAAACAGCAACTGGTCTGCTGAATAACTCAAGGTTGGCAGGCCCAGCTGCTTGTCTGTTCGCCTCATCAGGTGCATCTCGTGAGCCAGTTGGGCCACTCGCAGGCCCCAGGCTGTGGCGAAAGCTAAACGAATTGTCGCCTTGGATGTCGTCTGCAGTTTGTTGTTTTTAACGTGGATGCATTGGAAAAAATTGTGGGTTTTGACTGTTTGCACCACAGATACTAGAATAACTAGATGAGCCACTCAGCACATTTGCGTGTAAGCTACTTTCAGTTCAGTAGCAAGTTAAACGGAAGCATTTTAATGTGTTTTTAAAGCCAAGGCTCATTTATTGGCTCTTACCCCGGCTTAAACCCTCCAACCGCGCCTTTTCACACCCCTCCCCACCCCAATTTTTATTGCCTTTCTCGGAATTCCAGCCAAAAAGCTGTTATATGTATGTACATTTCAGTGGACTGGCTAATGTACATTATTGCTGAACCAATTAGCAAGTTGTTTACGCCTGCAAGCTTGGGCTTCTAAGCTTATCAAAGTCATTTCAGCTGCCTATATCTTTTAAAATAGCGTATGCATTCCTCTATTATACATTGCATTAATACAGTCCCAATTGTGGTTGAGACCGTTTCGACGCTGTTTTGACAGCGTATTCTATTAGTTTTGTTAAATTATAAAAGTCGCTTTCAAGGCTGACTATTCTACTCACATCAACAGTAGCCTGTAACGATGCGTAGCAATTCTCAGCTTCTGAGCTGAGCAGTAGAGGCTGCTCGTTGACAGCTAAATCTTCTAAGCCCGTCCACAGAGAGCCTGAAAATGTTAATTAATAAAGAGTAGCATTTTTGTTGGAGAAAAGTTCACCCCCAAACATAAATTTGAGTTATTTTGGAGAGTTTTTGTCAATCTATTTTCTCTGCACATGTCTCTCAGTCTTGATCCTATTCCTAATTGATTGCAAGAAGAAAACATTGAATATGCAAATAGAAACGAAAGTTTGCCAAAGCTTTTAAAACCTGTCAGAAAAATAATGCTCCTATCATGCAGTGAATTTCTAGTGCAAGAAAATAATACAAAAAACCTAATCAGAAAAATTGACTCCAGTCTGGAAAAAAACCGACTCATTCTCTGTCGAAAATGTGAACTGCGCCAGAGAAACACGGGGAGACACAGACGAGGCTTGAAGGACGCAGAGAGAGGTGACAAATGGAGGCTTGAGTTGTCAGTTTTGCATTGAGCATGTCATGCAGACGCCCCCCCCCCAAAAAAAATATCTACTGACGTCCGTACTGCAGCAGGAATGGCAGAACAGTGCAGGAAGCTGTCAGGATGAAAAGGTGCATGGAACGGGGCTTGATGCCGCCAATAAAGGAAGCACTTTACAGTAGGCTAGGGGTTGGGTTGGGGTGACAGAACTGCAGTGGCGCTGGGACAATGGTATGTGCATAGGATAAAAATGCACTTGTATATTTCCTACAACAGCTGAACGATATGCGCCAATTCGTTCGCTGACTCACTCACCGATTGCGTCAAACGCTTTAGTCATTTGCGCTGCTATGGCGGAGCCGATGATGCCAAATTTTAGGTAACTGCAAAGTCAGAATGGATCAGTAGAATATTTATGGGGACAATTAATTCAGCTTATAATTCGGTATCGACTATTTGTCTATTAGGATACAACCACAGATACTAGAATAACTAATTTGCGTGTTATATACTTTCAGTTCAGTAGTAAGTTAAACAGAAGCATTTTGGGTCTATGAAATTTGCTTGCGAGAAGTTTGCTTGCGGGACTTTTGCTTGCGGAAATTTGCTTGCCGAAGTCTGCTTGCCGAACTTTGCCTGCCGAATTTTGCTTGCCGAACTTTGCTTGCCGAACTTTGCTTGCAGAATTTTACTTGCCGAAGTCTGCTTGCCGAACTTTGCTTGCGGAATTTTGCCTGCCGAAGTTTGCTTGCCGAGCTTTGCTTGCCGAGCTTTGCTTGCCGAAGTTTGCTTGCCGAACTTTGCTTGCCGAATTTTGCTTGCAGGAACTTTGCTTGCCGAGATTTGCCAGCCACAGTTTTCTTGCGGAACCTTAGAGAACCTATTATTGAGCTCTTGTATTCTAATTTTTGTTTTCTAAGATTCGTGGAAGTCGCCTATAGTGTTATGATTTTGTATGAGGATATGGCGGATTTGAAAAGCCCTAATGCAGAACATCGTAAGATAAGATCGTTCTTAGCTCCCATCTCCGTAGTGTAAAAGTTCCGACGTACGATCGAACTTACGCTACGACAGCTTTATATTGCGACCCCTAAATTCTTAGAATGAAACTCTATAAGCCTAGTTTGAAAGCTTCGTGTCAAGTCAGTTTACGTCGACGCTGATAAGAATCCACTTGCAAAGCATCTGTAGTAAGTAATAATTGACGGACCAACTTCACAAGCAATCAAAACAAGCAAGCAGACATTCTAATTCGGCAAGTTAAAACCTTGCAATTGTGATTGCGAATTTCTAGGAAGCAGACATCAAAATTCCGCAAGTAAAGTTCAGCAAGCAAAGTTCCTGCAAGCAAACGTCGTACTCCCAGCATTTTAATTTATTTTGGCTCTTATTTTGGCTCTTACCACACCCCCCCCCGCTTAAACCCTCCGACCGTGCCTTTCCAGACTACCCCCGCACCGCCCCAATTTTTATTGCCCCGTCTCGGAATTTTAGCCTAAAGCTGCCATGTACATTTCAGTGGACTGGCTAATGTACATTATTGCTGAACCAATTAGCAAGCTGTTTACGCCTGCAAGCTTGGGCTCCTGACCTGAGCCTTATCAAAGTCATTTCAGCTGGCTTAATTTTATAAAATATACCTTATGTATTCTTCTTGCTACTGAACTGATAGTAGAAAGCTGCTTTACTTAAAAGTATATTTGCCTGAGTGGCCCATCTTGTTATTTTAGTACCTGTGGCTACAACTTACTATGGCATTGAATTGTCCCACATATGGAATGGCCATTGGAAGAATGCTGCTGGTACAACTGAAAATTAAATTCACACAGTTTGACAGTTTTCTACAATGCTTTGCAATGCAGATTTTAAGAGAAATTTTATAAGAAAAAATCCCTTACAAACTGCATTCTCTTCAATGTGATAGCTTGGATAAACGGAAGTGATGTCCAGAGTCTCCCTGGAATTGTAAATGCCTCAAATAGTAATTTTATAGTTAACTTAGTTGCACTGCTTTTACCGGTAGAAAAACTGAATTAAAATACACTAGTGATAGTAATTGCTGTAGGGCTGTGGGCATCCTGGCGCCCGTAGAATAACTAACGGCACTGACTCAAATGTCGATCGATTGCTCTTGAGTCGTGCTCTAGCCCTGAACTGTAGAAATTTTGTCCAACCAGTCACCATCTGCAGCAGGGTCTGGTTAGAAGTAAGATTCCACTGAAAAGCAAAAAGTAGGGCTTCGAGTTAATAAGTAAGTTGTATTTTTATATCTCAGTATATTATTTGATCCAGAATCAAACTTAGAAATTATTACTTCACGGAAGTACTCATCGAGGAATGCTGGTTGCAGGTGCTGCTCACTATACCCAATAATGAATCTCATTGATTTCACCTACAAAGATTTAGGAATAGGACATTCTCTCAAATAGAAGCAAGTTTATATGCAATAACACGAAAAACACGTCATCTTTCTAACCTTTGTAGCAATTGACTGCTTTGTTTGTTGACTTAAAGTAGGTCTTGATCGGACCAGTTCAACAAAAGCCTCCTTTAGAAGAGGCACCAAGACGTTTGAAATCTGAAATTGAGAAAACTACGATTCTGTCACTCCGTTCCCTTGTCACTCCGATCTCATGTCACTCCGTTCTCATGTCACTCCGTTCTCATGTCGCTCCGTTCCCATGTCGCTCCGTTCCCATATCACTCCGTTCCCATGTCACTCCGATCCCATATCACTCCGTTCCCATGTCACTCCGATCCTATGGCACTCCGATCTCATGTCACTCTGTTCTCATGTCACTCCGTTCCCATGTCACTCCGATCCTATGTCACTCCGATCTCATGTCACTCCGTTCCCATGTCGCTCCGTTCTCATATCACTCCGTTCCCATGTCACTCCGATCCTATGTCACTCCGTTCCCATGTCGCTCCGTTCCCTTGTCACTCCGTTCCCTTGCCACTCCGTTCCCTTGTCACTCCGTTCCCTTGTCACTCCGTTCCCTTGTCACTCCGTTCCCTTGTCACTCCGTTCCCTTGTCACTCCGTTCCCTTGTCACTCCGTTCCCTTGTCACTCCGTTCCCTTGTCACTCCGTTCCCTTGTCACTCCGTTCCCTTGTCACTCCGTTCCCTTGTCACTCCGTTCCCTTGTCACTCCGTTCCCTTGTCACTCCGTTCCCTTGTCACTCCGTTCCCTTGTCACTCCGTTCCCTTGTCACTCCGTTCCCTTGTCACTCCGTTCCCTTGTCACTCCGTTCCCTTGTCACTCCGTTCCCTTGTCACTCCGTTCCCTTGTCACTCCGTTCCCTTGTCACTCCGTTCCCTTGTCACTCCGTTCCCTTGTCACTCCGTTCCCTTGTCACTCCGATCCCATGTCACTCCGATCCTATGTCACTCCGATCTCATGTCACTCCGTTTCCATGTCACTCCGTTCCCATATCACTCCGTTCCCATGTCACTCCGTTCCCATGTACCTCTGCTCATTACTAGTCTATCAGGGAACTCACCATTCCGAGCCTCAGTTTGGCTTTCATTTCGCCAAAATAAACGGCATTTAGGCCGGGGGAGCGAAGCAGCCTCAAGCAGGTAAGCCACTGCTCCTCAGCGTGCTCCTGACCGTTGAGCTGAGCTGAGTGTCTCAGACAATCTCGGCGGGATTTCGCCGAGTAATATGGCGCAAAATGGCGTATAATGCAAAACTCCAGGTATTTCTTTAAGTCGCTAAAATCGTTAAATAAAACCAAAAAAATCTTAGACCAAAAGTAGAAAAGATCAATAGCAACTGAAAGAAAGTCAAAGGACTGAGAAGATGCAGACAGGGACCCAGAGAAGAGATCACACAGAGAGGGAAGACGGCTCGTTACTCTTTGAACACAGGGTGGATGCGAGCACAAACTGTCAACCTTTGTTACCATGTGCAAGTATCTTTTTCTCCTCTTGGCTTTTACCCTGAGCGCCTCCCGAGGGGTTGAGGAGGGGGTGCTGAGACGCCCACGTGTAGCCAGTCACATGTCTGCCACAGTATAAAAAGCAGTCTTAGCAGCTGTCTCGGATGGAAGCTTATGTATCTCGAAGACAAATAGGAATTAGCTGCTCATACGGAAGCGAAAGACCTTAAGACATGCTAACTAGCTTAGACTACAGTTGCGCCTGGTTGTGAGATGGGAAGAGAAAAATAGATAGGGACCCGGTGAAGAAAAAGTGAAATTGACAGATCCAATGGACGGAACGGAAAAGCGTTCCTTCAGCTTAAAATCTGACAGAGAGGCTCAAGACGCGGCATAAGCAAGCGTGCACTCACTCATCTCGAAGTGTCTTGAGCAGATTTTCCAAACGATAGAAGTAATTGGGGTTGTCGACCGCGATTACCATTGAGTCAATGTTGACTTCCGGATCGCCGTGAATGAATTGGGCAATCAGTTTGTCGAAATGGATCTAAAAGTCGTTGAATATTAGTTAATCTTCTCATTTAAGCCTTGTTCGCGAAAAATTGGACGTTGGGTTGGTTATCGTGCGATTCACACCCAGAGAGTGTACATGCCGCACGATTAGAAAGTCGGGGCCGTTGTACACCCTGCGTGAGCGTGCATGTGCCTTCGTACGTATCTGCATGTGTGCGCTTTCAGGCGTCAAGGAAATGAGCATGACTGCATGCCTTCCTCGTCTACTTGCCAGCCTCAATTTCTGATAGTAAAAAAACCCGCTAGACAATTAACAAAGTGTCACTTCCAATATCATTGATTAGTATGTAGCACCTACCAACGGTTTTCCAGATGCTTTCAGTCTTTGCTTGAACTCTGCAATTGACATTCGCTGTGCTCGCAACAGTGGATGATCTTTCAACGGGTGACTGCCAGGCAGACTGATCTGCAATGGGAATTCGTGGTAATAATTAGCTCTAATGAATCATAAATAAATTCATGCTTATATAGATAGTTGATGGAGAACGTAAAACCACAGCATCACAATTAATTCGAAGTCTTGCTTGACTCATCTCACGGCAATTAACTTAATTGCTCTAATCTGCCAAGTGATGGTCATTATTTATTGATTTTTATCCTAAATTGGTGCCGCTTTCTAACTTTAAATTTCTGACTGACTAAACGCTCTTAGTTGAATTATATAACTATTATACGACTATAACTTAAAGTTAAAGCAACGAGAGGAGGCCGTAGCCGAGTGGTCTGGCGCGGCGCTCTGATGTGTGTGCGGCCCAGGCTCGATTCCAAGTGCAGTCACATAAATTTGGGGCTAAACTGAAATCTCGGCTTGGCTCTGCTCGTGCAATTAACGGCCTTGAGGGCCAACCCCCAAGGCACAGTGAAGTGTACATGCCTAACGATAAATAAAGTTAGGACCGCTGTACACTCCTGTGTGAGTGTGTGCCTGTGCGTATGACTGCGTACGTATCCGCGCGCTTGTGGCTGCTCAGGGGAGTCGGTGGAATGGGCAGCAATGCCTCTCAGTAATGCCAGTAATGGTTGTGACAGTGTCGCTTAAAGTGCGCCAGGGTGCACACAGGCCCCTGTCTATAAAAAATCGAGCATCGAGAAGCAGTCAAACCTGAGCCAACGACTGCAGCACGGTGAGTACACTGTCCGCATAGTTCTGGCCGACGCTGTCTCCCAGATGCTCCAGATCGTTCACTAGTTGAATGATAAAATGTCGTAAGCCGTTCCTCTCCTGTGGTACCGAGATGTCGCCTAGACTTCTATCCTGGTGCTCTTTGAGCTTCAAAAAGTTGGTGAACAAAAAATTAAATTTTCTTCTGTCTAACAACCAGATTGCGTTAAGATCATGCAATGCCGTGATAGTGTCTTGGTGGGCCCCCTGTCTCTTTGTGGGCGCCCCTGTCTCTTGGTGGGCACCCTTGTCTCTTGATGGGCAACCCTGTCTCTTGGTGGGCATCCCTGTCTCTTGATGGGCAACCCTGTCTCTTGGTGGGTGCCCCCTGTCTCTTGGTGGGCATCCCTGTCTCTTGGTGGGCATCCCTGTCTTTTGGTGGTCGCCCCTGTCTCTTGGTGGGCGACCCTTGTCTCTTGGTGGGCATCCTTGTCTCTTAGTGGGCGTCCCTGTCTCTTGGTGGGCATCACTGTCTCTTGGTGGGCATCCCTGTCTCTTGATGGGCATCCCTGTTTCCTAGGCCGTTGGATTTCATGTCCAAGAGGAGGAAAAATTTGACCCCCTGCCATTTGTTTGGCTTGGTTACCTCCTCCCAAATTTTGTGGTGGCGAGAGTGGATGGTGTGGTGTACGCCACTGCTGTCTATAGTGCATGCATTCCCTACAATTTTGTTTCAAATCAGTCTTGAAAAACCTATATCCATCAGGTTTCACAAACCCTAATGATTTTATTTTGATTTGCTGCATTCAATTCGAGTTTCCTGGTACTCCCAGCTTAGTAGGTCAATTTAGTATCAGTATTCACAGAAAAAAATTTACACATTTCTGGTGCTGTAATGGATTGATTTTTCCCCTTCAAAATAGACTCTTTTGGGCCTCGAATTTCCTACAGCAATGTAGTAGCAAAATGCTTTGCTTAAAGCATTTTATCCAGCTTTCATGAAACTTCTTCAGCCTCAGGTCTAGACAAAGCAGCTATTACTGGACCAGATGATGAAGCACTCAGCACCCAATATTCACTATTGCAGTTGGTGTCAATTTTCTGAGCGGAACTTGGGGAACAGTGGGAGCAATTTAATTCGAATTTATGAGTTGCTGCATTATTGCATCCCAGAGCGAAACTATACTGGATTATTGCCGATGCACTGTCAGCAGGCCACATATCCGCTCTACCCCGTCCCCACCTATTTCATCCCCAGTTATTCTATCCTGGATGGATATATTGCCCACCACCCTTATCTGGCCATCTCTTTTTGTGCTCTACCAAGCGATTCCCCCCGTATTTCATTATTGAGATGCTGCAGAAATAGGAAAACCCACTCCCCAGGCTGTTTGCTGATTAGGGACCCCGACTTCAATTCCAGTTTACTCTTTTATTGATCGGCGAATCAGTGTCTGCGAATGCGCTCGCTTGGATTCACGACAGACAGACAGACAGACAGACAGACAGACAGACAGACAGACAGACAGACAGACAGACAGACAGACACTAAGACAGACAGACAGACAGACAGACAGACAGACAGACAGACAGACAGACAGACAGACAGACAGACAGACAGACAGACAGACAGACAGACACTAAGACAGACAGACAGACAGACAGACAGACAGACAGACAGACAGACAGACAGACAGACAGACAGACAGACAGACAGACAGACAGACAGACAGACAGACACAGACAGACAGACAGACAGACAGACAGACAGACAGACAGACAGACAGACAGACAGACAGACAGACAGACAGACAGACAGACAGACAGACAGACAGACCGACCGACATATAACTTACAAGTAGAATCTGCTCTCCAGGTGACCACGGCGACTGCACAGGTTCCATCTGGAACAGAGTGCTCACTCCCAGCTCTATTTGCAGGCACTGAATTCGTTCAGCTGAAATATTGGTAAAGCAGATAATGAAATGGTTCAGGTCAGATTCGTTAATGTCCCTATTTAGTAAGACGAGTAAGTTCGAACGACATACTGGTAAAGATCGACTGCCCTGTAGTGGGTCTACGGTACACTTGTTTGTTTAAACGCTGAGCTCACGCTGCTCAAACAGGGTACTCCCGTATGCTCGTACTTCACTGCACTTTAAATATGCAGTGTTCGAAGTCATCAATATTAGTTGTATGCCGGGCGACGAGCTGACAGTCCACTACCGGTAAGTGTAGACCAGAACCAGCACAACGGATCAATCATGCACAGCCCATGTTACCCATCAAAACAATTATTTGCATTACGGTAGTCCCCATTCATTCAGTGTAGCAAGAAATCACTAACGTAAATATTACGACTACAAGCTCAGGAACCTGGACACGAGAAGTGAAACAACAGTTCGTATTTTGTTGCTGAGCTGTCGAAGCTGCGTTAGTCATTTGGCTGGCATAAAAATGTGGCCTGGGCGGCTTGAGAAACTTGCAGAAGGCGGGGAAACGGAATGGATGAATGAAGACCAGAGGGTTCCGGGTAAAGCTGGAAGGAAAGAGTGCGGCGAGAGAGGGTATTGAGAAAGAGAGAGGGAGAGAGGGAGGAGAGAGAAGGGCCCTTTGAGTAAGGCATGCGTGATGAGGCCCAGGTATTAGCCTGGCCGAGAAGCTGAGGATTAGAAATCCAACTATGGGATTTGCATTATTCAAGGATCAGACCCGTTTGGCTGCTCCCTCAGAGTCTCACCCCCAGAGTCTGGATTGGGGAACCTGCAATGGGGTTTTCTTCCCTGCATGGGTGCATTCTTAGACGTTCCAAGACGCTGGCCGTCCAATCAGGCACCCGAAAGCCGGTGCGAGAGAAGAATGCCAAATTAGAAACCGACAATGAGGCCGTTGTGAGATGCTCTTTCGACAAGATAAAATTCCTTTCATCCTCGCATTCACCTTTTTGAGAGTCAGATTTGAGGTCGGGTTTTCTTGTTCCAGTCTGTAGAGTGTAGGAGCTAGTAAAGGTTTAGAAAAATATCTAAACTAGATCTCACCAATGACAACCCATGCCAGTTGTACATTTCCCCAAATCAAACTGGGGGCGGGATTTTACTGGCAAGCAAATCAGCCAGTTCTCGGGTAGAACCTGTTGACTCAGTACCTAGATTGCAGATATGGCGAGCGAATGTTTCCCAAAGGAAAATATTAGTCCAGTGCGTGGAGCCGTGGGAGGCTAGCTGGACCTCTTAAAGATTCGTTCTCATTGTAATTCATCACAATGGAAATCAATGCCTTGCTATTGTTGGAGCTCTGATTCGCTTTGCTAACAGAGCCTTTCCTCTTCTTTTATGGTTGTTTACCGTAGCAACAATTGTTTCTGTTTGTTAGTTGAGAAATCGCATCTCTGGCACACACTCACCTGCGAGCTGAGTCACCGATTTTGTTCCCTATAACTTTCCCTACAATGAACGTCTCTTCTACATACAATTGTACCTGAGTAGATGTAAGTGCTCAGGGCCGGGTCACAGAAGTGTAAGTAACTGTCATTTCGGCTGTAGAATTGATTTGCGGGAGTTTCCATAGTATCATTGTCAACTACCTAAGTGCTATACAGATCATTTTGTGTCAATCCATGATTGTTATTTTCCAGGCTCTGTATAAAGATCCCAGGTCACAGCCTCAAACGGGCTGACTCACTCAGCTTCCAGGGTCCCTGACAGGCGTTAAGCAGCGTCTGGAACTCGTCGCCGGTTGATCGACCGCCGCCGCCCGTACCGCACTGGGCGAGTCGGGGATCCTCCACGGAGATGCACGCTTCGAAGAACCGCGTCAGCTTGGTCCTCCAGCCGAAGTCGTCTCCGTTGAACTCCAGCATCTCGCGCAGGTGATTATCAACGCTAGACTGAAGCCGAGTGGATCTTGACCAGACTGGCACGGTCGGCGGCATGTGATTCTCGTTGAGCCAGCCGTCGCAGGAGAACGCGAAGAATTCTTTGCAAGGATCGGCCGTCTGGTTGAGCAGCTCCTCCATCTCGGCCGCGGATTTCAGGCAGGCCCGGCTCAGACAGTAGGATGCAGGACCACCTCCGCCAACGCTGCCGCTATTCACGAATCCGCCGGCGCAGCTGCCAGGCTGATTCGGCGGTCGGAAGGCCGGCAGGTAGCTCAGCAGCAAGAAACCGCTGACAGCCAGCAGTCCGACAGTCAGGGTGCAACAACAGCAGCACAGAAATTTCTCCCTTCGTCGGTAGCTCTCACCTGAGCTGCGACCTTCGGCAGTGTCGTCGCTATTGTTGTTCCTCCGACGTCGTCCGTTGGATGCTGGCGCCATGGACGCCGCCGCGGCAGCCTGGCTGGCTGACGTAAGCAGGAACGGACGCGTTGACGAAGCAACATTGGAAGCCGCGTCAACTCCGTCTAGTTGTAAATTTTCGCAGCTGGTAATTCCGCAGCCCATCTGGCCGTAGGACGGCCCGGAGAAGCTGGGATAATCCGAGCGATTTCGTGCACGATTTTGCATCTCTATTGAGCTTTCAGTGCTCTAGAAGAGGCACAACTTCCGGCGCGTTTTTCTGCTTGCTTGGGCAACTGCTAAATGAGGTCTATCGGGCTTACATTGGGTCTCTCTATTCTTTGATGGCGATGATGGCTATCTTAAGCTAAGGACTGACTCACTGACGCACTGACACACTATCGTGCTGTCAAAACTGGCCTTGACAACCACAATTTAACTATCAATTTTTATGCAGCGAGTATAGCCAGCCTTCTGCTGCTCTCAGTGTCTTTAATAGTGTGTATGGTTGAGCAGTTTTTTTGGCACTGGTCATGCATTAAGGCTTGGCTCAATTTTGATTGGCTAGTAACAGATAACCTCCAATCATGAGGTGCGCAGATCTGCCAATTTCAGCATAGGATTTTATTCATCCATCTAGATGCTTCAGTGGCTTTGCATGCAGTCGGATTGGGAATTTCTCAACAGAAGTTTCGCGTGGAGATATTGGGCATGCGGCAATGGCGTGACTCTAATCTAGAAAGCTGGTTGATTGTTTGTCGTTTAAATCTACATTATTCAGGAAGGGTTCATATTGGACGTTTAAAATCAGTTGTCTTTAATCGTAATATTCCATGCGCATGCAGTTTACCCTCGCGGAACTAATCTTTCACCAGCAAACGAACTAAGGAACTTTGACCGATTGGTCGGGCATATACCCTCTAGAATGTGAGACGAAGGAAGAAAAGGGGTCGCGATAGAGAGGGAGTTAGCCGGAGAGAGACAGTCCCTAGGGGGTCTGTTCGGTCTGTCTGCATTCCCTGCTGCAGCACAGCTACTGGCAGCTGGGTCCAATGCACTGCGGCTTCGCACACGCACACACAACCATTTTCTCACCAAGAGATGAACTCTCAATCTTCTCCCCTCTCCGCCCCTCTCTCTCTCTTTAGCGCATCAGGAAATCCCATTATCCTCATTACAACCCGTGAGAGATGGAGCGCCTTGCCCGACGACCAGACGAGTAGGACGGAGACTGGAACAAGAACGCTGTCCATGCTTTACTACTTCTTCTCGCTCTTTCTGTTTTAGGCAAACGGTGTACTTTTTGTCAATGAAGTAAAAAGAAACAAATGTTATGTTTTACGACACAGATACGACAAACATAGCTTAGCCATGCAGTTTCTCTTTGTCTTTTGGCACTCTTAATCCCCTCTATTTAGCTGTCGGCTAATCCAACAAGACTTAAGCAGATTCAGCTGTCTGGACTAGTCTTATTAAAGGGTTTAAAGAGCTCTTAAATTATGGCTATATCCCCTGCGTGAACTCCCTATATAGGGACTGGGGAAACACCGGACTGACTGGCGACGACAAAGAGAAAGAGTAAAAAGGTCTATTGAATGAATGAATGCACAAGGCTCTCTGCTACGAAACTGATATACGCTTAGTCGATGGTCCGCAGTGTAGAGACTCACCCAGTTGGCATGCATTATGCAAACACCAAAAACAGGAAACTGCTATACTTAGGCTAAGGCTAGCTAAAGACAAGGCGGTGATTGAGATGGCTTAGTCTTTTCTCTCTCCCATCTCCCCATCTCAAATAAAAGGATTTGTCCAAACATGCGCAGCTTCAAAGTTCTACCGAACTGAAATCCCATCTATAGTCCGGAGTTCTCTATTGCTTTTTGTCTGTTTGCTC
>NIVC01005168.1:0-23908 GCA_002269645.1 Macrostomum lignano | reverse complement strand
AGGGCCCGGGCAATTTCTGCGGCTTCTCCTAGTAGAAGAAGCGACAACATTAGCAGCGCCAGCATTGTGAATAAAATCCGTAGCTTTAGAGGCAGACTCTTGACTCTTAGATTGCGGAGCAAAGAAAAGCCAGCGGCAGAGGATCAGGTGAGTTATTATATAGACAGAAGTTGGTCATATCGCCGTGTCTCAGTGAAATAATCAATCGATTATCGACCAGAAAAACCGTTAATTGAACATAGACAAGAACTTCCCGGAGGCGACACTGAGATAACTAAGCTGGTTGGGTGTTTTTGGGGTCGAATCGATGCACTAAGGACAGTTTCTTAACGGGATCAGAGTCTCAGCGATGCTCGAATCGATATTTGGCTCGCGAATTAACGGCTTCAGCTTTCATTTTCGTGTATCATTACTTTTGTGCGCACTAATCAGGACTCCTTTTGCCTCCAAAGCGCGATCCACAAAGCCAGTTAGGGCAGGGGAACTGCGTGCAGTTGATAATCGGGAACCCAAATGGCAAAGACAAAAGTAATTAGGAATTTCCTTATCGTGCTGACGTTTGCACCATATTCTGGCGCTGTGCACCGGTGGCAGCTGCACGCAGAAAGTACACCGTAGCCACACCCGTTTAAGCAGTGTTGAGTGACACTGCACAGGGATGCTGTCATGTTGTCTGCCACAGTTTCGCTGCCGAGCACAATCGACTGGCGGGGTAACAACTGACTGTTTAGGAGAGGGCTTCATTGACATGTATTTGTATCGATCACCACTACGCGTACTTTTCAGCATACCATGAATTTTTGTATACTTAATAACTACTTGTACACTTATTTAATTTTGTTAAATTATAATTTCATTTTCAGGTTAAATTATATAATTTTCAGTCTCTTCAGGGAGAGTATGCTCTATGCTCTTGGTTTTTATTCGTTTGGCTAAAAGTAGCCGAAAAACTAAAGTCTCTTATTGCGAATACTCAGTTCATTGCATGAACCTTCAAAACACTAACTAACTAACTAACTAACTAACTGATTAGCTACCTAACTAACTAACTAACTGATTAGCTACCTAACTAACTAACTAATTAACTAACTAACTAACTAACTAACTAACTAACTAACTAACTAAATAACTGACTGACTAACTAACTAACTAAATAACTAACTAACTAACTAACTGACTAACTAACTGACTAACTAACTAACTAACTAACTAACTAACTAACTGACTAACTAACTGACTAACTAACTAACTAGCTAACTAACTAACTAACTAACTAACTAACTAACTAACTAACTAACTAACTAACTAACTGACTGACTGACTAACTAACTGACTAACTAACTGACTAACTAGCGAACTAACTAACTAACTAACTAACTAACTAACTAACTAACTAAATAACTGACTGACTAACTAACTAACTAAATAACTAACTAACTAACTAACTGACTAACTAACTGACTAACTAACTAACTAACTAACTAACTAACTAACTGACTAACTAACTAACTAACTAACTAACTAACTAACTAACTAACTTACTAACTAACTAACTAACTAACTAACTAACTAACTAACTAACTAACTAACTAACTGACTGACTGACTAACTAACTAACTAACTAAATAACTGACTGACTAACTAACTAACTAACTAAATAAATAACTAACTAACTAACTAACTAACTAACTAACTAACTAACTAAATAACTGACTGACTAACTAACTAACTAACTAAATAAATAACTAACTAACTAACTAACTAACTAGCGAACTAACTAACTAACTAACTAACTAACTAACTAACTAACTAACTAAATAACTGACTGACTAACTAACTAACTAAATAACTAACTAACTAACTAACTGACTAACTAACTGACTAACTAACTAACTAACTAACTAACTAACTAAATAACTGACTGACTAACTAACTAACTAACTAAATAAATAACTAACTAACTAACTAACTAACTAACTAACTAACTAACTAAATAACTGACTGACTAACTAACTAACTAACTAACTAACTAACTAACTAACTAACTAACTAAATAACTGACTGACTAACTAACTAACTAAATAACTAACTAACTAACTAACTGACTAACTAACTGACTAACTAACTAACTAACTAACTAACTAACTAAATAACTGACTGACTAACTAACTAACTAACTAACTAACTAACTAACTAACTAACTAACTAACTAACTAACTAAATAAATAACTAACTAACTAACTAACTAACTAACTAACTAACTAACTAACTAACTAACTAACTAACTAACTAACTAACTAACTAACTAACTAACTAACTAACTAACTAACTAAATAAATAACTAACTAACTAACTAACTAACTAACTAACTAACTAACTAACTAACTAAATAAATAACTAACTAACTAACTAACTAACTAACTACGAAGCCCTAGAAAAAAAATGTTGCCACCTGAGCCCCAAATGAATTTAGCCTGAAACCTATATAGATTAACTTGCAAATCCAGATTAGGTTTGACTGGAAATAAAGAAATTATTTTTTATATGAATATATTATACTTTGGTAGGCTTTCAAACCCTATATACAGTAATTTACATAATTCCTTACTTCAAGATTAGTACGCCAATGTGAATTGGGGATAATATTTTAATATAAGGACTTACAGTTTGTGCATTTTTTCTTGCAACTGGTTTTTATTTGTGTACGAGCGTACGTGATAATATCGGGACCCTACGAAGTAAGTTGAATAGGTGCCAGTGCAATACTGTGAGAAATCAGTTAATGGTAAATTGTCAGCTGATCACTTCAGTATAACAAGTTACATGATCTCTGGTGACACAAAAATTCCAATGTCTTAACTTTATGCCTAAGTAGTGCTTCACAATTAAATCAAGAAAAAACTTAAGCATCTTAAAGTTGCGATTAAAACCGCAAGTTAACAAATTTTCAAACGCTCAAAACAACCATCAGAACAAGACGCACTGCAGCGGGTCCTTGTTCAGACAGGCGGTCCAGAAGAGCTCAAGCAGCAGGATGAGCAGTCCAATTAAGTACAGGACTCCTGGCACCAAGCAGGATCCGCCGATGCCCTCCAGGTTAATTGGCTCAGCATCCGATATCCCTCCCTGTGCACTTGAGCACTCTGAGCTGCTAGTTGGGAAGTACTTCAACCGGAGCATGTCAACGAGGCCGTTCTCTTTAGCCCGACGAATTCTAGAAGGTAAATTTCGCGTCAATTAATAAAGCAAATGCATCAGAGCACTGTGGGCATGACTGTCAGGATTAGCGGCTTACATTAAGTTCATGGCGTCAGCATAGAACGCATCCTTGGGCACAGGCCACGCCAGATAGTAGAAGTTAAAATACTCGTCAGCCACGTACATTTCTTCGCAGAATTGGTTAGCAAAGTACAGATTGGACTTCTGATCCGCGATGCACACAGTGTACGGATTGGTTGAGGCCAGCAGCTGAAAGTTGAAAATTGAAGGCGCATAATTTCACCGATTCGTTGCACCTTTCTGTTCTAAGAATTCCAAATTCGGGGCGCACAGTCCTCACCTTCCTAGCGCAGTCCTCGTGCGATTGCACCAGCACAGTCATGGACTTCAGCTGGAACATCGGTCCCGACGTAGCCATGTCGATCGCCGTGTGAATGTTGGTTCCCCTTGGTACTAAAGCAGTGTAGTAAGGCATGGACACCAGGTCTTCCAGAGTCCTAATAGTCAAACTGCTGACTGATGTAGCCAAGTGAGCAGTCAGGTCTCCAGTGTATGCACCAAATATAATAACGGTGAGCAGCCACCAGAACACCATCACGGTTCTGGGCGACATTGCGAATGGATAAAAGTCCTGACCCTGTTGCAAGAAACTGCCGATGGTGGACCACAGGTATTCCTTGTACCAGACCTCGTCGGCGAAAGCGAAGCTCAGTTTCAGGTTCCAAGCGGAGAAGGGGCTGAACAAGGCCAGCAGGTAGATGATGAAGGGCACGATGAAGATGGAGGCAGCCAGCAGCAGCCAAACTTGCAGCGTCATCGGCGTGAACACGTTCCAGATTTTGCTGGCAGGGGGTGGTATGCGGACTAGGATGTTGTTGGATGAGTACAGGTAGTCGTCCAAGTAGTCCACGACGGCATAGCGCAGATTGGTGACAGCGAAAACGACTGCCAAGTCTGCTTTCTGGAAGAGAAATCGGATGAACAAACTGAAACTCACAGCTAGATTTATCAAACAACTTGAAGCCGTCGCGACTCTTAAGCCATCTTCAAGAAGCAACTCACGCCATTCTGCAGCTCTCCAATGCAGCCGGAGAAGCGCTGCGTGCCATTGATTGGCGCCCCGAACTGCCCGTCTGGCGGCTTCAGAACGATGGTTCTGCAATATTGGTGCAATATGTTTTTTAAGCGACATAGGCACACAACCGGTGAGAGGCATTACTGCCCATTCCGCCGACTCCCCTGAGCAGGCACACAAGCGCGCGGATACGTACGCAGGCACACACTCACACAGGAGTGTACAGCGGCCCTAACTTTATTTATCGTTAGGCATGTACACTTCACTGCGCCTTGGGGGTTGGCTCTCAAAGCCGTTAATTGCACGAGCAGAGCCAAGCCAAAATTCCAATTCAGCCCCAAATTAATGCGACTGCACTTGGAATCGAGCCTGGGTCGCTGGACACCAGAGCATCTGCGCTACCGCTGGGCTACGCCCCCCCCCCTCGGTGCAATATGTTAGTTGCATTAAAACTGGTGGCATTGACTAAGAATTTTCACGCTTTCGAGTCACTAACGAGAAGTTCAGATTTTCTCGCACAATATTGAGCACATCCTCAGCGTGGCCGGTGACCTTTCCGTAAGTGTTCTCGTCGTAGATTACGTAGGGACGAACCTGAAATTCAAGACAATAATAGGTATAGTTTTCAAGTATGAAATCCAAATACTTCAGTGTGACAGTTGAAATTTAGCTCCTACATCCGGAGCGCAGACTCGCAGAGTTCGGTTCTTGAAGTCCACGAAGGTGTTCGGGAAAGCCAGTCGCCTGTCTTTGTAGACGAACGAGACGCTGAGCGAGGCGTTGTCGGGGTGGTACCTGGCGCTCTCGATGTACCTCAGCGGACTCGTGTAGAAGGCGTGGAAGGTGGACACCGCCTCGATGTAGCTGGTGAAGTGCCTCGTGGTGCCATTGTAGGAAATCAGAGAGCCGAGTGTGTTGAAGTCCGTGGTCTGGAATTCCAATGAAAAGTTTCCCAGCAGTGATGCCGGATGTGAATGTGTTGGAATGCAGACAAGTCGCTCACAACCTTAGCGAGAGCGCGAGCTGCCAGTGCTCCATCAGGCCATGCTCGAGTGGCGCCGTTGCAGCTGGCGTTGGTGGAGCTCGAGCTGGTGTAGCCGCCTGTGACGCTGTGGACAGCCCTCGTCATGGCCAGAACTGCGTCAATGGTGCGCAGCTCAACAGACTGGAATGTTCGATGAGAAAATGAGTTCACTGAGTGCGATTGGGAGCGCATCTGCAGCTACGGAGGCTGAGGGGTCACAATGGCTTGCCCACCACGGGTCACAATGGCTTGCCCACCACGGGTCACAATGGCTTGCCCACCACGGGTCCCAATGGCTTGCCCACCACGGGTCCCAATGGCTTGCCCACCACGGGTCCCAATGGCTTGCCCACCACGGGTCACAATGGCTTGCCCACCACGGGTCACAATGGCTTGCCCACCACGGGTCACAATGGCTTGCCCACCACGGGTCACAATGGCTTGCCCACCACGGGTCACAATGGCTTGCCCACCACGGGTCCCAATGGCTTGCCCACCACGGGTCCCAATGGCTTGCCCACCACGGGTCACAATGGCTTGCCCACGTGGGTCACAATGGCTTGCCCACCACGGGTCCCAATGGCTTGCCCACCACGGGTCACAATGGCTTGCCCACGTGGGTCACAATGGCTTGCCCACCACGGGTCACAATGGCTTGCCCACCACGGGTCACAATGGCTTGCCCACCACGGGTCACAATGGCTTGCCCACCACGGGTCACAATGGCTTGCCCACCACGGGTCACAATGGCCGGAATGCCAAGGCTCAATGAGAATGCTCAGATGCCAAGACTCAATGAGAATGCTCAGATGCCGAGGCTCAATGAGAATGCTCAGATGCCAAGACTCAATGAGAATGCTCAGATGCCAAGGCTCAATGAGAATGCTCAGATGCCAAGACTCAATGAGAATGCTCAGATGCCAAGGCTCAATGAGAATGCTCAGATGCTCACGCTGACAGCTCCTGGGTCGCACGAGTCGCCCATGACGGCTCGCAGAGCGTCGGGACAGCCGCCGCTCAGCCGCAGCCGCTGCGGATCCAGCAGGCCGTGACTCGAGCCGCGGACCAGCATGACGTTGGCCGACACGTTGGGTGGCAGCAGCCGCAGCAGCTGGTTCGGCCGCAGCCCCTCGTCCAGAGCCAGCCAGTAGTAGTGGGCCTGCACTGCCTCCGCTTGAACCGCCTGCAAAATTTGCTTCGCAATCAAAATATAAAGGCCAAAAATTTGGAAATTGAAAGCTAGTGTGAAACAGCACCTGTCTTATCAGACTGTAGACAGCATCGGGCCTGGCAAAGATCAGATTGAATCGGATTTTCTTTTTAATGGAGTCAGCCAGAATTCTCGATATGTTTGACGTTGGAGCATCAGTTTGAAAGCTGACAGCCGCAATGCCTGAGGCTGACAGCTGCGACTGGAGCGACTGCATCTGGCTCTCATCTGAAGTTTGTCGTTTACGACGTATCAATTAGCAATGGTTTAAGTCTATTATAACAAAAGGCAATTTTAGAGCAGCCGCATACCCTGGTGACTGTCATAGAACACGGACACGAGGCTGGCTGAGTGCGACTTCAGCAGGGCGACGACTGCAGACAAAAGTCTGCTAGGGTGATCATCGCCAACAAAAGCAAACTCTGCAGGATGAATGAGTTGGACAACAGCTCACGCACAGCTCACGCACAGCTCACGCACAGCTCACGCACAGCTCACGCACAGCTCACGCACAGCTCACGCACAGCTCACGCACAGCTCACGCACAGCTCACGCACAGCTCACGCACAGCTCACGCACAGCTCACGCACAGCTCACGCACAGCTCACGCACAGCTCACGCACAGCTCACGCACAGCTCACGCACAGCTCACATACCAGACTCTGCAGTGTCCAGCAGCAGGCACAGCTCACATACCAGACTCTGCAGTGTCCAGCAGGCACAGCTCACATACCAGACTCTGCAGTGTCCAGCAGGCACAGCTCACATACCAGACTCTGCAGTGTCCAGCTGGCACAGCTCACATACCAGACTCTGCAGTGTCCAGCTGGCACAGCTCACATACCAGACTCTGCAGTGTCCAGCTGGCACAGCTCACATACCAGACTCAGCAGTGTCCATGCAGCAGGCACAGCTCACATACCAGACTCAGCAGTGTCCAGTAGGCACAGCTCCCCCGCTGGCACAAAAATGGCGGGCACTCGCAAGGACTTGGCCAGCCGGTGCACCGAGCTGCCCAGAGAGCAGCTGCCGACTGCCACGAGGCCGTGGAATCCGCTGGACCGACAGACTGCAAGGTAATTATTTAAGTATAGGATTTGAATGTTTTTGTTTTACAGCTAGTGTATTAGAGTGCACTGATGCACTGGCCATAGATAAACAGAGTGCACTGATGCAGTAGACATAGATAAACAGAGTGCACTGATTCACTGGCCATAGATAAACAGAATGCACTGATGCACTGGCCATAGATAAACAGAATGCACTGATTCACTGGCCATAGATAAACAGAATGCACTGATGCACTGGCCATAGATAAACAGAGTGCACTGATACACTGGCCATAGATAAACAAAGTGCATTGATGCACTGGCCATATGAACTGAGTGCACCAATTCACTGGCCATAGATAAACAGAGTGCATTGATGCACTGGCCATAGATAAACAGAGTGCACTGATGCACTGGCCATAGATAAACAGAGTGCACTGATACACTGGCCATAGATAAACAGAGTGCACTGATGCACTGGCCATAGATAAACAGAATGCACTGATGCACTGGCCATAGATAAACAGAGTGCACTGATGCACTGGCCATAGATAAACAGAGTGCACTGATGCACTGGCCATAGATAGATAGAGTGCACTGATGCACTGGCCATAGATAAACAGAATGCACTGATGCACTGGCCACAGATAATCAGAATGCACTAATTCACTGGCCATAGATAAACAGAGTGCACTGATGCACTGGCCATAGATAAACAGAGTGCACCAATGCACTGGCCATAGATAAACAGAGTGCATTGATGCACTGGCCATAGATAAACAGAGTGCACTAATGCACTGGCCATAGATAAACAGAGTGCATTGATGCACTGGCCATAGATAAACAGAGTGCACCAATGCACTGGCCATTGATAAACAGAGTGCATTGATGCACTGGCCATAGATAAACAACAGCATAGATGTCTCACTCTGTTGCACAGCCAAGACGGAGTCGTCAGCGGACACGAGCTGGCAGGTGAGCGGGTTGGACTCGCCGAGGCCGGGGAACAGCAGCGGGTTCTGGTTGACCCGCCTGTCGACGACTCGCTGCACCAGACCCGGCTGCAGCAGCCCCGGCTCAGCCAGCACGGCGAGGCGCAGAGCCCGGGCAATTTCTGCGGCTTCTCCTAGTAGAAGAAGCGATACAATTACCAGCAGCAAAGGCGATCTCATTGGGATGGTATAGAATGACTAATTTGTGGCAACAAGGCAAAGTACTGCACTCCTTGCTAGTGGTTGCCAGCGTGTTTTAATGCCTATATATACCCTCACGACAGGATAAATATCCGATAAGAGAAAATTGATTCTATCTATAAGCGAGACAAATATCAAATCCAGTTCCATCCGGGATTCGCTGGGTTTGCGGTGTCAAAATGGGCTAGAAATTTGGTACTTTATATTCTCGGCACATCGACAACCACTAATTGCCAATGGAACTCAAGCTCCCGTAACTGTATATTTGAGAACTGTCTGCTCTTTCTAGATGGTGAAAATTACAGGTAGAACAGCGGCTAATTAGCAGGCAAACCTCGCATAACTATCGATTAGAAATTTAATACGAGCTGTTCAATGCGGTTCACTTTCTCCCACGCAAAGATCACTAAACTCCCCGAAATCCAAGGGATCAAGTGTTTAGTACTCGGTGCACTTTCGGGACGCACAGGGACACGCAAATATTCTGTTACAATTCGATGCTAATCATTATTCTGGCCAGAGAAATTGCTTTGAAAATAAATCCTAATAATGTTTGACAGCTGGGCTAGGGTCGCGTAATGCGCTGCACTACACTTATATAGTTTTTTCCCAATGAATAAATATTATGCAAGCTCTTGAAAAATATACATGTACTGTCAGTTCAAGGCTCCTGGGGAATTACTGAGATGTCAAGGCTCCTGGGGAATTACTGAGATGTCAAGGCTCCTGGGGAATTACTGAGATGTGAAGGCTCCTGGGGAATTACTGAGATGTGAAGGCTCCTGGGGAATTACTGAGATGTGAAGACTTACGGGGGAATTACTGAGATGTGAAGGCTCACGGGGGAATTACTGAGATGTGAAGGCTCACGGGGAATTACTGAGATGTGAAGGCTCCTGGGGAATTACTGAGATGTGAAGGCTCACGGGGGAATTACTGAGATGTGAAGGCTCACGGGGGAATTACTGAGATGTGAAGGCTCACGGGGGAATTACTGAGATGTGAAGGCTCCTGGGGAATTACTGAGATGTGAAGGCTCACGGGGGAATTACTGAGATGTCAAGGCTCATGGGGAATTACTGAGATGTCAAGGCTCACGGAGGAATTACTGAGATGTCAAGGCTTACGGGTGAATTACTGAGATGTCAAGGCTCATGGGGAATTACTGAGATGTCAAGGCTCACGGAGGACTTACTGAGATGTCAAGGCTCACGGGTGAATTACTGAGATGTCAAGGCTCACGGGGGAAGTACTGAGATCAGTGAGATGTCAAGGCTCATGGGGAATTACTGAGATGTCAAGGCTCACGGGGGAATTACGGAGATGTCAAGGCTCCTGGGGAATTACTGAGATGTCAAGGCTCCTGGGGAATTACTGAGATGTGAAGGCTCACGGGGGAATTACTGAGATGTGAAGGCTCCTGGGGAATTACTGAGATGTGAAGGCTCACGGGGGAATTACTGAGATGTGAAGGCTCCTGGGGAATTACTGAGATGTGAAGGCTCACGGGGGAATTACTGAGATGTGAAGGCTCACGGGGGAATTACTGAGATGTGAAGGCTCCTGGGGAATTACTGAGATGTGAAGGCTCACGGGGGAATTACTGAGATGTGAAGGCCTACGGGGGAATTACTGAGATGTGAAGGCTCACGGGGGAATTACTGAGATGTGAAGGCTCCTGGGGAATTACTGAGATGTGAAGGCTCACGGGGGAATTACTGAGATGTCAAGGCTCATGGGGAATTACTGAGATGTCAAGGCTCACGGAGGAATTACTGAGATGTCAAGGCTTACGGGTGAATTACTGAGATGTCAAGGCTCATGGGGAATTACTGAGATGTCAAGGCTCACGGAGGACTTACTGAGATGTCAAGGCTCACGGGTGAATTACTGAGATGTCAAGGCTCACGGGGGAAGTACTAAGATCAGTGAGATGTCAAGGCTCATGGGGAATTACTGAGATGTCAAGGCTCACGGGGGAATTACGGAGATGTCAAGGCTCCTGGGGAATTACTGAGATGTCAAGGCTCCTGGGGAATTACTGAGATGTGAAGGCTCACGGGGAATTACTGAGATGTGAAGGCTCCTGGGGAATTACTGAGATGTGAAGGCTCACGGGGAATTACTGAGATGTGAAGGCTCCTGGGGAATTACTGAGATGTGAAGGCTCACGGGGAATTACTGAGATGTGAAGGCTCACGGGGGAATTACTGAGATGTGAAGGCTCCTGGGGAATTACTGAGATGTGAAGGCTCACGGGGGAATTACTGAGATGTGAAGGCCTACGGGGGAATTACTGAGATGTGAAGGCTCACGGGGGAATTACTGAGATGTGAAGGCTCCTGGGGAATTACTGAGATGTGAAGGCTCATGGGGAATTACTGAGATGTCAAGGCTCCTGGGGAATTACTGAGATGTCAAGGCTCAAGGGGAATTACTGAGATGTCAAGGCTCCTGGGGAATTACTGAGATGTCAAGGCTCAAGGGGAATTACTGAGATGTCAAGGCTCATGGGGAATTACTGAGATGTCAAGGCTCCTGGGGAATTACTGAGATGTCAAGGCTCAAGGGGAATTACTGAGATGTCAAGGCATGTACACTCAGCAACATTGAATAGTCGCCACCCTTTGCCCCAGTGAGCAGTGTCTTTCGACCAGCGTCTATCACCTGGCCAACCATTTTGATAATAAAAAGCCCTCCACTCTTCACAATCCCTTCTCACCCAGCCCAACTCTGCGTCGCGTCACTCAAAAGTCAATACTGAGCTAGAATTCACTGCCCACTCTCAAAGGTGGCGACATTTTAATGTTGTTGAGCATACATTACTTCTAGAATCGGTGTTGTCAGCGCTTATTTTGGCGCCGCAGGCACTCATTTTGGCGCCGCAGGCACTCATTTTGGCGCCGCAGACACTCATTTTAGCGTCGCAGACACTCATTTTAGCGCCACAGACACTCATTTTAGCGTCTCAGACTCATTTTGGCGCCGCAGACACTCATTTTAGCGTCTCAGACACTCAGTTTAGCATCGCAGACACTCAGTTTAGCATCGCAGACACTCATTTTGGCGTCGCAGACACTCATTTTAGCGTCTCAGACACTCAGTTTAGCATCGCAGACACTCAGTTTAGCATCGCAGACACTCAGTTTAGCATCGCAGACACTCATTTTGGCGCCGCAGACACTCAGTTTAGCATCGCAGACACTCATTTTGGCGTCGCAGACACTCAGTTTAGCATCGCAGACACTCATTTTGGCGCCGCAGACACTCATTTTAGCGTCTCAGACACTCATTTTAGCGTCTCAGACACTCAGTTTAGCATCGCAGACACTCAGTTTAGCATCGCAGACACTCATTTTGGCGCCGCAGACACTCAGTTTAGCATCGCAGGCACTCATTTTGGCGCCGCAGACACTCATTTTGATGCCGCAGGCGCTATATTTTGTCGCTCTGTAGCAAAATTATTGATTTCCATAACGGGTCACAAGATGGAGTGGATAGGACAAAGCAATGGCATGTCCCCCCGGTGGCGACGCCCTGCCTCCTCGGATATGCGAACCCCAATCATCAGTGACGCTGCACGTTAATAAGCGCGCTAAACATTAAGCAATTCTGGCAACACAGCAGAACTTTTACACTGGAAAAGCTTCAATCGGACACCAGCAATGTAACTACAGATTCTGACAAGTCTGTATTTTCATTTTATTAAAGTAATAAATTTAAACAAACAAATAAAAAGATGAGCAGTGTACGCTGGCGGTGGAGATAAAGGGTGTCAAGGCTGTCAGTGAAAAAAAGTTAGGCCAATTAAAGACACTAGATAGGTACAAGACCTCGGGGACAAAAGCCATCAGCAGTGGTCAGTTAAAGAGCAAAGTACGGTGCATGCTAATAGTACAAATGGCTAGTGCAACTAAGTATTTACTGTAAAAATTGCGAAAAATCACTAAAAATACAAAGGCAGGAGAGGTCTAGCCAAGGGACAAGTAATACTGACCTGGCGGAGAGTATTAATAAAGCTAATTTACCTACCATAGCATACATGCTACATATAGCTGTTAATCTGATCCATTAAAGCACAATACGCTCGTAGGAGGTATCGTTAGTAAAGTTGCTATGATTAATACAGACGCTTCTAAAGTGTGTGACACGTGTAAATATCACTAAAAACAGTAGGAAGACTTGCTTCAAATTGTGTAGCCTAGGACGTATCAAAGTATTATAGGACCAATCCGAGGACCAATCAAAGTATTATAGGACCAATCCGAGGACCAATCAAAGTATTATAGGACCAATCCGAGGACCTATCAAAGTATTATAGGACCGATCCGAGGACCTATCAAAGTATTATAGGACCAATCCGAGGACCAATCAAAGTATTATAGGACCAATCCGAGGACCAATCAAAGTATTATAGGACCAATCCGAGGACCAATCAAAGTATTATAGGACCAATCCGAGGACCAATCAAAGTATTATAGGACCAATCCGAGGACCTATCAAAGTATTATAGGACCAATCCGAGGACCTATCAAAGTATTATAGGACCGATCCGAGGACCAATCAAAGTATTATAGGACCGATCCGAGGACTTATTGGGGCAATATTTATTAAAAGTGAAAAAGCACAATAAGTAATTTTTTTCTTGAGCACGAAGCCGACAGCAAAGGTGCAATAAAAAACAGGAAGACAAAAGCAGTACAAAACAAAGGTAGGGAAGAGCGTCATGATCAAGTACAACCCGTTGGAAAATTATTAACAGAATAACAGATATGCTATACAGTTAATGCCAACTAGAATAAGAATATAAACATTTCGATTTGTGATTTTGCATCAGGTTGCGCTAATTAAATTGCATTTTTAAAAGAGACGAGCTCGTTGTAAAAAATCATTTCGAATCAGAAAAAAAGTTTAAAAGTTACATGTTTTCACAAGAACAACTTGACCGTTTTTGTCAGAATGTCAGCTCTGTTTACTGCAGTTGGGATTGTGCTGCTGTTGATGCGCTGGAGAGCTCAGCAGCTGCTCTTTGAGCTAAAAAGGATTTAAGGAGTTTAGACATTAAAATGAGACCTGTGATAATGCAATTATTATGCTAAGAATATAAATACAAATTTTTGAATACCTGAATAAAGTAGCTGCTAATTGGCCCGTTTAACAGACTGATAATTGGCCTCTTTAACTGACTGATAATTGGCCTCTTTAACTGACTGATAATTGGCCTCTTTAACTGACTGCTAATTGGCCTTTTTAACTGACTGATAATTGGCCTCTTTAACTGACTGATAATTGGCCTCTTTAACTGACTGATAATTGGCCTCTTTAACTGACTGATAATTGGCCTCTTTAACTGACTGATAATTGGCCTCTTTAACTGACTGCTAATTGGCCTCTTTAACTGACTGATAATTGGCCTCTTTAACTGACTGCTAATTGGCCTTTTTAACTGACTGATAATTGGCCTCTTTAACTGACTGATAATTAATTGGCCTCTTTAACTGACTGCTAATTGGCCTTTTTAACTGACTGATAAGTGGCCTCTTTAACTGACTGCTAATTGGCCTCTTTAACCAACTGATAATTGGCCTCTTTAACACTAATTGATTTAAACTCAACAAACTCACAGCCAGATTTTCAGCCTCCAATCGTTGCAGAGTCTCCTGAGTAGCCGGCTGATGCTGATGATGCTGCTGCTGATGATGAAACTCGGCAGCGCTGAGCAGCCGGTCTCTCAGTTGAGCATTCTCCTGTCTGAGCAGGGCGCACTCTCGTTCTAGCCGGCGCCGCACCGCGGTCTCGAGACGGGCGCTCCGCTCGGCCGATTTAACCAGAGCTTCGTGCGCGTCAGCCAAGCGGGACAGCTCGCGTTCCAACAGCTCCACTCGGCTGGCACGCGACTGCGCAGCCTCCAGTTGAAGCCGGAGCGAGTGCAGCGCCGCGCCTGAGGAGTCCGGATGCTGATTGTGCTGATGATGATGCTGATGATGGTGCGGATGCTGGAGAGACGGATGAAGAGGCGGCGGAAGCGGAGGCTGACCGCCTTGATGAGGCAGCGGCGGTTTATCTGGCGAGGCGTCCACAACGTTTACATAATCGTTGAGCAGGTTTGGATGGGAGCGGGTACGGCTGCCGAGCTGCTGCTGTTGCTGCTGCTGAAGCTGTTGCTGCAGAAACTGGCCTGCGTAGGGTACAGCGTAAGTATGCTGCTGCTGCTGCTGCTGGTGGTCGTGATGCTGCTGCTGCTGCTGCTGCTGCTGGTCGTGATGCTGCTGATGCTGAAGACTTTGATGACCAGTAGTGGGACTAGCAGGCGGTCCAAGGAGCTGATGCTGCTGCGGCTGCTGTTGCTGCTGCTGCGGCGAAGCCACAGGAGAAGCAACGGCAGGTTGGTAGGGAGCTGCGGCTGCCGCTGCGGCCCCTTTTGGCGGCCGGGGACTTCGGGGACTTTTCGGACTCTTTGGCGGCAACTGCTGCGAGCCGCGCCGGCCCTGCACTGGCACGGACTCGGACAGGAACACGTGAGTAGCGGAGGCCACCACTTTGTCCTCGGCCGGGGTCAGGGGAGGGAAAGCCCTCGGCAGCAGTTTAGACAGCAGCGGCGGCTGGGGACGCGGCTCTGCCGGCGGGCTGAGAGAGGCCAGGCCCGATTGGAGGCTCTCCTCGCCCTGCGGCGCAACCCGGGTCGGACTGCCGGCAGACACGGCGGCCCGACTGCCTGGCAGAGTGGTCGTCGTCAAGTTGGCGGAGGCAGGGTGCTGATGAATGCGCGCAACCGCCTGATGTTGCTGCTGACGGTGAGGTGGCGGCGGAGCCACCGCGGTTGAAGCTGGCGAAGATGCAGTCGCCTGGACGGCGGTTGGGGAGGCGGCGGCACTCGCGCCGAACGGGCGCTGCATGGCGACCCGCCTGCTGACTGTGCAACTGTACGATGCGCGGCGGCTAACTAGTGCTAGTCTGGAGGGCAACAAGGATTTGCGCTACTTGAAGTAGAAAGTTCAGATATTGTTGCTTAAAAAAATTGAAGGCTCAAAAATGGCAAAGTAAAAAAACAAAAATAATTCTTCTGTGGCAGTGAAGTTAAAACAAATTATGGCACCACAATTGATCAAGTGTAAGTATTATTTTATAGCATCTTATAAAAAAATTACAGACAGTTTGCATTTTGTAAGACATATACCAATTTCCCTTAGGCCCTATAGTTTCAGTTTCTTTCATCAAGTTTAAGTTCTTTTAGACTTATGTTTAAACTTACTTTAGATTTAAACCATTATATGTAAAAAGGTCTGTGTATGAACAACTGTATTATAAAGCAATAAATCTAATGAGATTATTAGCATGCTTATATTACCATAAAGCAATATATAAATAGCTATATAAGACAAACTTAATTTAGGACTTCAAATTATCAATACTATGACTCTAACATGGTAATCATTTAAAAAGTTTAAGCAAGATTCGTATTCATATAGAAAGCTTCTTAAATAATATCAAGTATCAACACAATGAGTTTATATATAGTATACTCTTTGGAATATGCCATTTCAGCTAAAATAAAACTTAAGGTGCCCTGTTATAAAAAGAGCATTATAATGAAATAAAAGTTATATTTTATTAGTTTGACTTTTTTGACTTTTTACAAATTTGATTAATGATTCAAAGAAGTTATTTTGTTGTTTAGAAATAAGCAAGTATAGCAATATATTAGGCTTTGCTAAATAAGACTTAGCTTTTTAGTCTTTCTTAGAATGATAACAAATAGGCCTTACCTACTTTCTAAAATTATATTAAACATAATTTTAGAAATTGAAGTAGACTAATAATAAAAAGCTATATATACTCAGCAACATCAAAAAGTCGCCATCACAGAAGATTTCATCTGTGGTCAGCTGTTGTTACTTTTGAGAGTGCAGGTAAATTCTCTAAATCTTTGCAAGTGACGCAACTTAGCTACTTGGGTTGAGGAATGAAGTTGGGCAAGTGCGGTGTGCTAGGGTTGAACTGATAAAAGCTACCCCAATCAGTTTTCTCGTATCTTTTAGTTCAGAAAAGTCAAAGAGAAATTGCTCACTGGCGCATAGAGTGGCGACTTTTCAATGTTGCCGAGTATATAAATAATATTGATTATGATATTTACCTTTTGTATATTATCATATTATTATATTATTAAAGCCAGTATATAGCTTTTTATTATTTGTCCAGTTCAATTTTTAAAATTCTATTCAATATAGTTTTAATGTACAAAATTTTATTAATATTAGTATTAGACTAGGCCCTATTAGACTATTAAAAAAATTAAAAATTATTTTGAAAGTTCCTAACAAACTCCTATATTGTCAAAAAGTATTGGCTTTGATATTCTAATACCTAAAACAAAAAGTATTACATGCTAATAATAGTATCTGAATATTAGAATTGTGCCTAGCACTTAGTACTGGACTTGGCTTAATACATAGTATAATAATAGCATAACTTGTAGTGTTATAGGCAATAGGCAATAGGCCTAGTCATAGGTCTAGATAGCTAGGCTAATAGTGGCACACATGAAATGTTTAAAAAAAACAAATAAAACCAAATATTTAATCCATAGTAGGCCCATTTTTTGCTTTTAAATGCAGGTAGTATGTGAGATGGTGAATACCAATATGATATAGGCATTAGCAGCAATGTTGCAGTTTGTTTCGCATAATTATTTTTACTTTTGAATACACACCAATGTGTCACAGAGGGTTTAAATTTATGCTGACTTGTCATGCCACGTCATCCTAAAAGGCCATAGACACTTTTGGGCAAGTTTTAGTGAGGGGTTTCTCAACCTAGAATTGCTTAAGATATAAAATATTTTGCAAGTCATGGCAGGACGTCAAGCTGCACAACCATTTATAATCCCAGCTGCTGAGGTTGTACCTGCTGCTGAGCTGCTGAATCTGAACAAATTGCAACATTGCCGAGTTAGCCTACAGCATGGAATCTTTCTCCCAATGCCAAACAAAGGTATTGCGAGCATTTTAATGAGCTATTAAACTAATTTACAAGCCTACAGGAACAGCAGCTCCGCCAGAAAGCAATATAGACCAAGTGTGTTCCAGTCTGAGAGGCTACCTGAAGTCAGACATCACTCAAAAGTCAAAATCTTCTGCACAAAGTTCCATGTTATGTTGTGAGCTTTTTTAGTAGTAGTAGAGTAAGTAAGTTTGGCTCTGGCAAAAAGCCTGTTCGGCCAATATAAGTCGATGTATTAAATACTTGTTCAAAAGGTATTTTTGGATACTTTGAAATGATGAATGAATAAAAGTTACATCGATATTTGTATTAATATGGTTGTAACTTACAACCCCCCACAAATGAAATTTAATAGCCAAAACATTTTTAAAATGTTGGCATAATTTTAGCATAATTTTGGAAAGTTTCATGTCAATAGTTAAAAAATGTGCGTACAGTGAATTTAACGAACGATTCTGCAGGATAAGACAGGCTCGCTGCAACTCGTTTCGAATAAATAATAAACATTTAAAATAGCCAAAGCCTTATCTTTAGTAAAACAATTTTCAGAAAAACTACTTAAACAGATGTCAAGGCTGTGTATTTTTACGACAGTTTTAGGAATAATTTTATAAATTTATTTAAGAATACGGCGTCAATAATCTACATAAACTAACAATTGATTAATATATAATATTAATAATATCAGCTGATCAGATGCTCACTGCTCAGACACGGAAGGGTCGGTCTATCGCACCCAACTTTCTGAAGAGTTGGGAGGAGCAAGAAGAGGCAGTCACATGGGTCAATGGCCTGGATGTCAGTGCATGGTAGTCATGCAGAGCCATTTATAGCGAGAGGGTTTGCTTTGCCTCTATTGTGGCGTCTGAGGACGTGGCCAACGAGTGACAGGCGCATTCGTCGAAGAATCGCACTGAGAGGCAGCTAGCTAGGGCTCGCAAGCTCTTGATCGAGCAAGGGGACTACTCGTACCAGTATATATGTACGTGGGTATACTGTAGGACGGTTAGTCGATGATCTGTCAGGTCTGAAGCCATTTGAAGGCTGAGAAGCGGGTTAAGCCCAGGGAGCAGCCCATTTCGAAGGATTGTGTTGAGCAGCTTGGCCATGCAAGGTACATGTACATATAATTAAGGGCGATGCCGCGTTGGTTCACAGGGCCATAAGGTCGTCGGGTCCTCTCTTGGGTTGGAAACATTTTTTTTAAATATGCGATGGAGTGTGTGCATCAACAGGGTTTCCTCCAAGACAGCAGTGTATGTTTTTTTCAACAGGTTCGTGATGATTTGAGAAAGTTCAGACAGCAGCCGCTGCGTCAGGGGTGGTCGTCAGTGCTCGACGAACTAATTTGGTTACAGTCGAAATGTACATATATACTGTGTACTCGTACATTATGCTGTTGAATTAAAAGAAATTAAGGAACCACCATGCTCTTTAAAGATTTGCTGACCTTAATAATCATATCTGCATGGGTCTCTACCAGCAAATCATATAGTACACGGTGTAAATCATGTAGGTACAATACTATATACGCTACTGTATACTATATCGGATCATATTGAATAGTTTTGTAATGCTGTTTCTGCAACAGTGTTTAACTAAACATAGTAAAACAGCTAAGTCACTTATCGTACGAGTACGAAGGAGATGAAACGCGCATGACCTGCTGCCCACATGCAGAGTTGGCCGCAGTCAAACTCTCTTATCGCTATTCACGAGAGCGTTAACACGGTCTTGAAAGAGGCGAAGTGGCGTTGGGGCCGTGGGCACAAGAGTTAGGAGACCACAGCCGCCACTTTGCATCGCTTCCTGATATTGTGTTTAAACAGCATCTGATTGCGCGACTGAACTCGGCACTAATTCCGCCCGCACAGCGCAACAGATTGTGATTAGTTAAAAGGATTGGGAGAAGCAACTGCTCATAAAGGAAGCGCAATTTAAACTGCAGAGGATCGAAGATTGCCATCCACGTTGCTTGAGCATCTGATCTTAGCAGACTGAGCTCTTTAGCTAGTCAGCTGTCAGCAAAGGTTGCCATCGGAACAAGCAGATCGAATACACCACATAATAGACATGATAGTAGGGGAGACGAGCGTTTTAGCCGTGCTATTCGTTCTATCAGCGACAGTCAACTCGGCGCTGATTCTAACCATTGTCAAGTCGCCTTGTCTGCACGCGCCGCCGAACGGTCTGCTGCTGAATTTCTGCGCAATCGACCTGCTGCTTAGCGTGGATATCGGCCTGTCCATACTGCGCGTTAGCCTGGAGCGTCGAGCCTGTCATAATCTAATGCCGGTCGTGCTGAAAACCTTCAGCTGTTTTATCATAGTCTGCTGCCTGCTTCACTATCTGATATGCTTCGGCTGCATTGCCTACTTCCGCGGCAAGGTTCTGGGCCAATTCCAGGTGACGCTGAGCAGGAAGAAGGCGTTAGTGCGAAAGCTGCTCATGCTGGACTGGGTGCTGTCGCTGCTGCTGTCCTCGCTCCTGGTGCTGCTGCAGTTCAGGCCGCTGTCGGAGTGCCGGCAGAATAGATTCCTGCCGCTTACTGTGCCTGCCTTCTCTGGGTTGGTGCACCATTCACCATTGCAAGTTGCGGTAGTTCAGTGCTCTCTAGTGTGACTCTAAATGGGGCTACAGACAGGGCAGTGAGTGGTCTAGATGAGACTACAGACAGGACAGCGAGTGGTCTAGACGGGACCACAGACAGGACAGTGACTGGTCTAGATGGGGGGGGGCTACAGACAGGGCAGTGAGTGGTCTAGATGGGGGCTTACAGACAGGGCAGTGAGTGGTCTAGATGAGGGGGTTTACAGACAGGGCAGTGAGTGGTCTAGATGGGGGGCTTACAGACAGGGCAGTGAGTGGTCTAGATGGGACCACAGACAGGGCAGTGAGTGGTCTAGATGGGACCACAGACAGGGCAGTGAGTGGTCTAGATGGGGGGGGGCTTACAGACAGGGCAGTGAGTGGTCTAGATGGGGGGGCTACAGACAGGACAGTGAGTGGTCTAGATGGATTAGCTAACAACTGGCTTTAGAAAGAGGACTTGGCAGTTCAAGCCGACTCGAGGTCAAAGCTACCGGCTCTTTACCGCTAATCAACCGTTCCATACAGGCTGGAGCACGAAAACCAGGTGATCAAGGAGACAAACGCGGGCTCAGTGGCCTCATACGCACTCCTCATCATCCTGGTAGTGGGTCTGGTGGCCTACATTTGCCGTGGCTACTATGCGATTCTGCACTCGTTGGCAAGGACATCGCCGTCCCCGGAGAGCCAACCAGTCCGGGTTGGCTACGAGACCGGACTGGAGTCCGTGTCCATCTTGGTCGACCGCGAGTCCAATTTTCGAGCCAGATTAAGCCGGCCCCAGCGCATCTCCGGCGGCGGCGGCGACGCGTCGATGATGCAGTTGAACAGCTTCCTGCAGCTGCCAGCCGAGCCGAGCTTGGCTTCGCTAGACTCGCGAAGGCTCAGTTTGGCAACCTCAGCCGAGTGGCCTCAGCAGCAGCAGCAACAACAACAACAACAGCCTCAGTTCACGGACATCAGCCGCAGTCGCCGATTTAGTCATCAAGAGGCGCTGAAACGGCGCCGAGATCAAGTGAGCCTGAGACAGGCGGTCCGGCGCAGCCTGGTGTCTTTCCTGCTGCTTCTGCTGCCGACCCTGCCCTACCTGGTCACCTGCGCGCCCGGCCTACTGGCCGAGGCAGCCGAAAAGAGTTCCCAACAATTTCTGGCTGTGCACAAGACAGTCACCATCATGTTCTACTGCAACACGGTGCTGGTGCCGCTCTGGTACCTGCTGTTCAGCCGACGACTCCGCCGCTGTTTCGTTGACTTGGTGACCGGCACTTAAAGAGTTGAACAGGACAGCCAATGATTTAAAGAACAATATTTAACGATAAGAAGACTTAAAATTTTGAATGCTACAAGTTACTTGATAATTAATAATTTGTCAACATACAAAAGGTGAAAATCAAGGGGTTCAAGAGAATTCAAGATGAAGTCACAGCGTCAAAGTTCGGTCAGGAAAGGGTGACGGGCGGCCCACGCCCAGCATCAGGGAGGGTGGCAGGGGGTCTACCCCAAGAATCAAGAGAGGGTGCTCAAGGATTAGGAGAGGGTGCCCGAGGATCAGGAGAGGGTGCTCAAGAATCAGGAGAGGGTGCTCAAGGATTAGGAGAGGGTGCTTGAGGATCAGGAGAGGGTGCTCAAGAATCAGGAGAGGGTGCTCAAGGATTAGGAGAGGGTGCCCGAGGATCAGGAGAGGGTGCGCAAGAATCAGGAGAGGTGCTCAAGAATCAGGAGAGGGTGCTCAAGAATCAGGAGAGGGTGCTCAAGAATCAGGAGAGGGTGCTCAAGAATCAGGAGAGGGTGCTCAAGAATCAGGAGAGGGTGCTCAAGAATCAGGAGAGGGTGCTCAAGAATCAGGAGAGGATGCTCAAGAATCAGGAGAGGGTGCTCAAGAATCAGGAGAGGGTGCTCAAGAATCAGGAGAGGGTGCTCAAGAATCAGGAGAAGGCGCCAAAATGAGCTTATCTATGAGCATTACACTGAGAAGGCTTTTCATTGCAGCTTTTTGGCGTCTGCAAGCGAAGCAGCAATACAATATATGCTACTGTACATAATAATTTCAGCAATATATCCCAGATCTTGAAGGCTTGTTTAACAAATAATTAACGCGTCAATTTTGAATTTTTGATAAACATTCATTATGAACGAATATATAGCACTTGGATGGTGCCTATTATTACACTAATAAAATACAAAGAAAGCTATTCACAGAATTTTAGTACATTTTCCCAGCAAAACGAATGTAGGCATAGAATACAGATTTTAGACTAGACAGGCACCAAATGTTCTACTAAATTAAAACTCGTCACAATTTTGCCTAGTTACTAACGGCGCTCGAAGTGTTGATCGTTCTTTTAAGAAGAAGGGAATTCCAAAAATACAAGTTCTGTTAGTTGGAAAGTTAAGATAAAAAGTTTTAGTAAAAACGATACAAAAATATTGAAGCATCTTCATTATTTCTTAAAACATTTCCAAACAAACCAAATGGATTTTTTAAAATCTTAAGCATGATTCCAGAATGAAGCAAATCAGATCATTGGAAATCTCACCTAAGATTAGGGAGAGATTCCGCACATGCAGAGGCTTGGAAATCTCTCATGAGATTAGGGAGAGATTCCCCACATACTCATACAGAGGCTTGGAAATCTCTCATGAGATTAGGGAGAGATTCCGCACATGCAGAGGCTTGGAAATCTTACATGAGATTAGGGAGAGATTCCGCACATACAGAGGCTTGGAAATCTCTCATGAGATTAGGGAGAGATTCCGCACATGCAGAGGCTTGGAAATCTCTCATGAGATTAGGGAGAGATTCCGCACATGCAGAGGCTTGGAAAGCTCAGCTTAAACTAACAGAGACCGTCAGAGTCGTCCTGCCCCATCAGCTCTCTCAAAGTGACCTCCTCCGCAATGCCGCCGAGCTGCAAGGCGCTCATGTCTGACTCAGTGATGATGGACTCGTCGTCCTGGTCCAGCACAGCGCGCGGCACGTAGCCATCCAAGCTGGCCCTGCCCCGCTGGCTCCAGCCCGACTGCAGCAACGGTCGCAGCGCGATGTCCTTGGCCTGGTGGCTGCCGTCTGGTTTCACTAGATAGCGCAGCTTAGCCTTGCCAGCCAGCAGCTGTTCCAGCTTGCTGGACTTCAACTCCTCCGGACTGAATGGCTCCAAGGCTTCAACGTGACTGTCCGAGCGTTTCCACGTGACGGACAGGTAACTGGTGGTCTCGGAGAAGCAAGAAACTGGCGGCGGCGGCTTTGCTAGCGAAACCGAATACGAGACCCTCAGACCAGAGCTTCGGGCAGAAGTCTTTGGCGTGTTTCAGACAGGCGAACACAAAGTCGCATAGCGATTTGTTCAGACTGGGCGGCTTGTTCTTGGTCAGACTGCTCAGGCTGTGCACCCCGTCTGCGGGAAGGGTTATTAAGTGCATATACAGTGCTAGAAATCATACTAGCGCATTATACTTGAAGTATATGCAAGTGTATTTGCGCTGGCCAAGAAACTGAGGATTTTTTGGATTTTGAGGTCAAGGGGATCTTGATAATTTTCAAGATCTTTG
>NIVC01005167.1:0-23918 GCA_002269645.1 Macrostomum lignano | reverse complement strand
CAGCTCGTCCGGAGCGTAGATGTTTGGCACGTCGCCAGCGTTCAGAACGTTGTTGAGGTCCTCGAGGAAGGACTCGGATTTAATCTATAATCAGTTTAACATGGATCAATTACATCTACCCGGTAGTGTACAGCGCTTTTTCTTATTATTAGAGGCAGTGGCTGTGTGCACACTGGCGCACTTTAAGCGACATTGTCGCACAACCGGCGAGAGGCATTGCTGCCCGTTCTTCCGACTCCCCTGAGCAGGCACACAAGCGCGCGATACGTAAGCAGTCATACGCCCAGGTACACACTCACACAGGAGTGTACAGCGGCCCTAAACTTTATTTATCGTTAGGCATGTACACTTGCACGAGCAGAGCCAAGCCGAGATTACTATTTCGTCTCATATTAATGTGACTGGACTTGGAATCGAGCCTGGGCCGCTGACACATCAGAGCGCCGCGCTAGACCACTAGGCTACGGCCCTCCGAAGTCTCAGTTATTCTCAGGGTTATCGCTAGCACAATACCTTTGGTTTGGCCCTGAATCGCTCGACAAAGCAATCTCACCTGAGTATCGGAGAAGAGGAACACAACCGGTTGGTTTTCTAGACCGGCCTTCATCATGATTTTTTTGAGATCGTCTCGCCACTCGGTGACGCCATAGTTCTTCGATAGTTCGATTTGGAAACAATCGAACTCGGCCCTGCAAAAAAACAAAAATAATCATTTTAAGTGCAATACGCAATTGTAACACGTCAATAATGAGTCGCTCTCTCAACTTACATGTGAGCAGCCAGTCTGGTGAGACTCTGCCTGCCAGACCCGCCCATGCCCAGCAACAGCGCGTTGCCCAACGGCTGTCGAATAATCCGAGCGATGCGGCACACGTGACAAATAGCGTCCATGAACAGCACCAGCTGCATCTGGGCCGTGTTGATCTGGTTGTAGTCCTCCAGGTGCTCTTCGACTCGCTTCACCATCTCCTCAGGATTGGTGAACTCAATGTACTGCCTGTTCTCAACACCGGATAGGAAGTCGCCGTAGAGCACGGGTTCGTTGGACACGACTTCATCGTAGGTTCGATCGAAGTCCTCCTGCATTTTCTGTTTGAGCAGGTCGCGGAACCAACCCCGATCGTCGTCGTTCACTAGACGGTCTTGGAAGACGCGACAGCTTTCGTGGTACCAGAGTCGGAGCAGGTCGTCCAGACTCTTGACGTTGTTGGCATCCATCATCAGGATGCCCTGGATTGCGAGGGTGAAAGGGGGTGTAACGCAGAGTGAAACGAGCATGTTGGCACCTTCGAATGCAGATACGTAAGCACTAGGGGCATTAGAGCGTCAGGGTCCCAATACTTTTTGTGTTTTTCACCTCAATTCAAGGAAACAGTTGCTAAAAATTGCAATAAATATTAATTTATGGTCGTATCTTTTGCACTTTTGTCTCCTAGAGTCAATCTGAACTTTCCCCTGTCTCACCTGAAAGACTTTGCTCAGATCGCGCAGATTAAAGGTGTAATGACTCTTAGCCGGTGTAGGAAGCAAGACCCGTTGGATTTCCGAGTACACAGCGATGCAAGTCTTCACCATCTGGCCTGAGAACTTGTTCAGATTGCCAGATCCCTGACCAGTCCAGAAGTCCAAAATGGTTCCAAAGATCTTTGTCATGGAGTCGTCTTCCATCTCGGTGAAGGCCAAGAAGTTGAAGTGCCTCTGCAGCCGGGCTGTCACAGGATTTCGTCCACCGCCTGGCGGGCCCATCGCGCAGATGAAGTTCACATCGATCAGTCTGCGGAAGTCGCCAATGGCTTTCCGATCGTACCAGCCGCTGAAATCTGCCCATTGTCGGATCAGCTCGATCGGGGGCTGAGCTCCGTAGACCTCCAGGGCCGGCATGTTCAAATCGTCAATAAAGAAAATCATCTGCTTGCCGAGAGGCGGCCCAAACACGCCTTTGCGACGCTTGTCCAGCTTGCCATCGATCAGGTCCTGCGTCTGATTGGACGAAGTCTTGGCCGAGAATACGATTGACTCGATCATGAACTCTTGCGGCATGTACCGGTTGAGCTTGTCTGTGATTGACAAGGTTTTACCTGTGCCAGTTGGACCAACGCACAGGACGCGTTTTCGATTCACTAGCAGCATCTCGATGAGGCGGCTTGATCGCACGTTGTCGATGGTTGGCACGATGATCTCGCTGAATTTGGCGTCTGACGGGATCACGAACTCGTCTAGGCTGTCCATCCAGTTCTCCCAGCGCATCGACTCTTTCGCTTTCTTCTGGGCGGCCTGCTCTTCGTCTTCTTCGTCGTCATCTTTCTTTGGTGTCAGAAAATTGCCGTCGTTGAAAAAGTAGTCGTAGACTAGACCTTCCTCGGGGAATTTGTACTTTACCTGCGAAAAAATAAGCGGAATAATTTTAACTTTTTGTGGTAAAAGCATAAAATTCATTAACAACTCTACTTGAAGCAGACGATTGGCGAATAATGTCACTGTAATTTATAATGTGCACTAACAAGTTAAAATCAATTTTGTTTGAAATGTTAAAATAATTTTCAAGGCTCGATTAGTCTACTAATAGTAGTAACTAGCTACAAATTGCTAATTAGGGCCTCAAAAGGGCCGTTTTATAACCAAAAAATATTGTTCTCAAAATATTACTAACCCCCTCGTCGTTGCTCATCCGACCGCGTAGGAATCGGTCGAACTTTTTCCGCGAATCATTGTCACAGGTGGCACCGACGCTCCACACGAGGGAAAAGAAGAACCAGGGCTCCAGGACGTCGCCAATCTTGTCCAGAACCTCTTGGGGCAGCGTCTTCTCCTGGATTTTGTTAAAATTAATATTTTTTAAACTATGATCTTTGAATTAACTGGAACAACGCTTAAAAATAATGTTTGCGATAAAAATGTTAAGCTGCTTGTTAGATTTCGCAGTTTACGAACGATAAAGCATTTTAAGACTACCATAACAACAAATATCTTTTATTCATAAGTACAGTAAAAACCGTTACAACGACTCACATTAGCTAATATTCATACTTTAGCCTACTAATATATACGAAAAGAATTAATCAAATATAAAAAAACAAATATATTGCAACTGTTGTTACTCGTATTATTAGCTGGCATTATACGTTTACAATCAATACGTGTAAATATTTCAGTTATAGTTAAACAAAAATCAGTTTAAACATTCAATTAATTAAACATAATGAATTTTAACAAATTGGTAATTTAAACGAGACTACACGGCAACAATAAATGGCAATAATAAATTATATCTGCTCGGCAAATATTGTTAAATTTTCGATTGAGACAAGCCCAAAAGCAGCATGCAGATACAGCAGAGATTCTGAATAAGTAATAAATAAATACCTCCTCCTTTTTCTTGCGTCTAGTGCCCAATTCGAGCTGGAAAAAGCGAGAGAATAATAATTCAGCATGATGCGTGCGCATTGTTGGAGTGAAGCTGTCTTGCCGGGTCGTTGCGGCGTGTAGCAAAGTGAGGAGGTAAATAATTTTTTTAAAGGGCCGGGGCCGCCCGTTTGTAACTTTTTATCACGTGACTTCAGTCTGCAGCCAGACTCGTCTCTCTATATGTACATTCGCTGTGGCTAACAGAGAGTTAAATCACTCGCTCCACTGTGTACAGTCTAGGGCGGGGGTTGATGAGAAACAATGTACATTGAACGACTAAATGTACATTAAGGTAGCAATTTAAAGACTTGGCCCAAATACATCATGGCTCATTTCTCAATTCAAATTAAACCCATTGACCCATTAAAACAAAACTATGTGATAATGTGAAAACAAATTCAACTTTTTTCTGATGAACAAAGTCTAGAAGCAACCTGTGATCCAGAGAAAGCAAACGACACACAATGATTAATTGTTGTACCTCTCGAATGAACCAAAGCATTTCCTCTGGCAAAAGTTTATACCAATCTCGCTAGATGAATAGCAAAATAGTAATAAATGAGAAGATTATTCAGTTATTGAACTAGCATTGTAAGGTAATATTGCATATGTTGATACACAATAGAATTTACACAGCATAAAAACGTTCGTATTATTAATTACCTCGTCCGATTTCATGAAAGGCTTAAAGAAAGTGTCCATCATTTTTAGCAGGCTGAACGTCAATTGCCCATTGGTTGTTGGCACAATCTCCTTCAGGCCTTTGCGCACGAATTCGATAGCGTCCTGCGTTTTTAACAGGATTTTGATATGTTTGTTAATTTGTTAGATTTATCAATGCTCTACTAACGGTAGGAATATAAGTAGTATTTTTTTGCAACCGACAGCTCCGTCGCAGCTATTGCCAATGACTAGGGGGTCAGTCCACGGATTGGGTGGGGGGAGGTCGCCACACCGCCACACATACCCTCAATTACCCCAGCTAATGCTGGCACCCATTTTACAGCTGGGTGAACTGAAGTAATGCAAAGTTGAATGTCTTGCTCAGGGACACAAATTATTCTGAGTCGGTTGGGAATCGAACCCCAGACCTTTCAGTCGTGAGTCCGAGGCTCTAACCACTAGGCTACAAGCCCTCACTAGAATAGAGATAATGCTAACCTCCATATAGGTGGCAAACAGCGTCTCCAGCTTAGCCTTGTGCCCGTAGATTTCCTCCGGCAAGCCGCGGATCCAGCACTCAACGAACGGGGCCAGGCCGAGGAGGCTGGGCTCCAGGTACACCATGCCGCATCGTGACACAGTAGCCGGGGAAGCCACCGCCAGATCTTGCACTTCGAACATCATCGTCATGTTCTCTGTGAGTTTGATGATTTCGCCGGAGCTCAAGCAGAGCTTTTTATTGTCGTCTAGCACAGTGTTCATGTTCTCGATCCACACCGCGTCTACTGGGCCGTCGAAGATGTACCTGCATGGATTCAAAATTTTGAATAGATGTCATGTCCAGTCACGTAACACAGGGCGAAAAACTGCTTTTCGATCAAACTTAGGAACCGAGAAATTTAAACCCTCAAACTTACCATCGCTTATCAGGATCAGTTGAAGCGGCACCAACCCGAATCAAGGTGGACAAGATTCCATCCGTCCATTCGTGAGTCATTAAGTCGAATTCGCCGTACAATTGGCCCATAGTGATGGACTTCGGATTGAGCACGCTGGTGTGCACAGTTTCAAAGTTGTCACCAGCTGGAGATGGCTCGCCTTTGAGGCTCGACATGGCCTCCCTCAGGACCTCATAGCACTGGATAATGTAAAAGTTTGCTTGTATAGAGTTGTCTTGGGGCAAGCAGGGTTGTGTCGCGAGCGAGTGTACATTGAGGGTTGAGTTGAGGTGTGGAGGGGATTGTGTCGCGAGCGAGTGTACATTGAGGGTTGAGTTGAGGTGTGGAGGGGATTGTGTCGCGAGCGAGTGTACATTGAGGGTTGAGTTGAGGTGTGGAGGGGGTTGTGTCGCGAGCGAGTGTACATTGAGGGGTGAGTGGGGCGTGGAGGGCGTTGTTTCGCGAGCGAGTGTACATTGAGGGTGAGTGGGGCGTGGAGGGCGTTGTTTCGCGAGCGAGTGTACATTGAGGGTGAGTGGGGCGTGGAGGGCGTTGTTTCGCGAGCGAGTGTACATTGAGGGGTGAGTGGGGCGGGAAGGGAGAGTTTTATCAGGAGTGAATGTATATTAACGACTGAGAGAGTTATTGATAAGAGTTGAGCGAATGTACATTATGGAGCGAGTGAGTTTAATGAGTTAGCTCAGCTCATTAGCTAGTCACAAAAATGCTCACCTTGGTCTTGCCAGATCCAGTGGGTCCTACCAACATGAGTCCGTGCCTCACTACCGTAGTCTCAAACAATTGAATACACTTGTGCGTGAACCCTTCAACATCCTTGAGCATGAGCTTGCGGCAGGCCTCCTTGATGGCCGTCATCAAGTTGCCATAGTCGATGGCTTCCTCCTTGATGTTGGGGAACAGATCCGACACGATACCACTGAACAGTTTCAGATCGTCCATCAGGAACTTTGGCACATTGACATCGCGAATAGCTCGGAGGCAGATGAGCTCCTCGTTCATGTCCGGATTTTGCCGCTTCAAATTCCCAGCCGCGGAGATCACGGATTTCACGGCTCGCATGCCAAAGTCGTAGTGATCTTGGGAGCTCAGCTGTTCGGAGCTCAGCTTGAATGTGGTGACAATTTTTTTAGCCAAGAATTTCGCCTCGCCGAAACCGAAGCTGAACAGCGAGATCTCAGCGATGAGGGCGTAGTCGGGGACCATCATGGCCACGGGCCGGAACAGCGCCTTCAGGTTGTCCGGCAGCTCAGTGCGGCCAGCGTAGCTGAAATTGAAATGGACAGTTTTGTTAGGGAGTGGCTCATTTTACTGAAATGAGTGAATGAGTGACTAATTTGATTTAAATGAGTGAATGAGTGACTGGTTTGATTGAAATGAGTGAATGAGTGACTGATTTGATTGGAATGAGTGAATGAGTGACTGATTTGACTGTAATAAGTGAATGAGTGACTCATCAACTAAAGGTAGTGACTGATCTTGACAAAACCGAGTGCCAGGATCGCCTGTTCACCAGCTTGGCTCACCCGGGATTCATGGTGATAAAAACGGCGCAAGACGCTTTCAAACACAGGTCGACGCCTTCAAAATCGAATCGATCGACTCGCTGCTTCTGCGCGGTCTGAATCTCGGCAATCTGCTGGGCCACCACCGACAGAACCTCGATGTCGATTCGATTGAACTCGTCAAAGCAGGCCCAGGCGCCGGAGGAGGCCAGGCCCTTGAAGAACTTGCCCATGGCCATGAAGTCCAACTGGTCGGAGCAGTTGAACACAACGCATTGGATTGCCATGGCTTTGGCCAGATCTTTTGTTGTTTCGGTTTTTCCTGAATGTGAAAAACAGAGTTACACTACTTTTAGTAGGCTTCCAGCGAATATGACAGTTATTTTTCTTGGAAATATTTAAATGTAGAAAATAATCTATTTTAAAATTTACTTATGTATCAACACAAATATTTTTGCTATGTAATTACTTCCGTGTTGCTAGGCAATCAAAATTTTTCGCGTTGCTATCAAAATTGTTTTTCTGTGTTGCTATGCAAATTGTTTCCCGATTGGCTTTAAACTTAGGGTTGGCTGTTGCTATGCTATCAGTGCTACTAAACAACGTAACAAACTTCCAACCGGAATCGAACTCACCAGTTCCCGCGGGTCCTGCAGGCGCGCCACCGAACTTGAGATGCAAAGCCCCGGTGAGGGTCAGGTAGCACCGATCGGTCAGCGGAGTGATGACCAGCCTGGACGAGTTGCCCAGGTACTCGTATCCGTACTGGAACTGGGCGTTAACAGCGCGCAGCTTCATGTGCCCGATGGTCTTCCCGTTGTCCTGCTCCTCCTCCACCCAGTAGTAGCGCAGCTGGCTGATCCATTCGAAATCGTTCGAATTGGACACCTTCTCCTCCAGCATGTTGTTCACGACGTCTCTGGCGTGAACCTCGATCACAATCAGAGCGGACAGGGTCATCCGACCGATGCGGCTGATGTCTCCGCGAACGAGGCCTCTGAGACCGTCGAGCTGCTCCAGTAGGAACGGGTAGAGACCCTTCAGATCGTTGCGTTCGAGAGCTTCGGTGACCTCCGAAGTCCAGTACGTCTGGCAGCCGGCGATGACAATCTGACCCGGCCACTTCAGCACCCACTCGGTGCGCGGCAACTTCTTGTAGTCGATTAGCGACTTCTCGATGATTTTGCGCAACGACTCTTTCATGATGTTTTCAATCTCCAGCATCCAGTCCTCCACGTTGCCGGTGGGATAAGTCGTGTCGGTGAATTCAACCATCTCACCTTCGCCGGAAAACATCGCCGTGATCTCGAGGTCCTCTTCAAAGCGCAGCTTGGCAATGTTCTCGAAGCACTTGCGCAGGTGAGGCTGCACCGCGGTGGGATCCTTGGTCTGGGACAGGATCTCCAGGAGTTCGTCGTCTGACAGGAAATAAAACCTGGGGAAAGCCTTGCGCTTGGTCTCCAGGTACTCGGACAGACCTTTCTGCACCTGGTCTAGCAGCTTGTTGCACTCTTTTAAGTTATCTAATAGACGATTGTCTGGGCAAATCTCGATCACTTTAGGATTCTCCTTGGCGTTCTTCATAATCTTGCGCCACATTCGCTCCATGGTTGAGTAGCGCTTGCCCTCGAGCGGCAGCTGACGGTTGATGTCGTCAGAGCTGAAGATTGGCTCCAGGTACAGCCACTGGCGCTGGCAGTTCACCCACTCTTCCAGCACATCCTGCGATGTCCTAAGCTTGCTCTCCCATTTGTTGATCTCATTCTCGAATGGTTTCTTGAACTGGGAGAAGCTGATCTGCTGCGTCATGACGATGTGATCATCCAACTGTTGGTTGACTTCCTCGCCAACCTTCACAATGAAAGTGCCAGTGTCTTTATAAGCCATAACCTCGAAGCAGACGGACTCCCAGTCTGACTGCATCTTTCGCAGGGCCTGCTCAATGCTGTACTCTTTGCCGGCCACCTCAGCAACCTTGGCGATAGTCTCGATGTGCTCTTGCAGGCCCATCTCCAGGCAACGAGAAAACGTCAGCTCCTTCTTGGCAACCAGAGTCATGTTGAGAGCCGCTGACAGTTGCTCCCAGTGACGCGAGCGCATGCCAGGGTTGCGCAGTCCCTGGATCAGCGGAATGTACGGCTTGAAGTCTTCAACCTCGGATTTGATCTTGGCGGCCACTTCTTGTACGCCGGGAAACTCTTGGAAGATTCGGACAGATTTGTGCATGATTCGACCGGCTTCGTTCACCTGGTTGGAGACGTTTTCGGCGTCGATGGTGTGCAACGGATCCGCCATCACCGACTCGTGCATCCTGATCCAATCGGACACGGCGATCCACATGGCTCTGTAGGGCTCGAAGTCTTTGTTCAGCTTGGCTAGCTTAGAGTAGTCCGTGACGGGCATGCCGAATAGGCGCTCGCGGTTGTTGTACTTCTGCGCGTCCTGACCGGCGTCTTTCAGCTGCTTGGCGATGCGACGCACCTCGTTGGCAACTTCGTGCGCCTTGCCGATGTCTGTGTAGGTGCTCAGCGAAGCAACGCTCATCGTCAGCGAGTCCAGCCTGTCGTTGAAGGTCGAGGTATCGCCAACCTGCAGTTTGCGGAATCGTTCCTCGGCCTCTTCCATGGTCTTCTCGACCTGTTCCATCTGTTTGACAATCTTGTTTGGCCAGGACATTGCTGTGTAGCGAGCGTTGAAGTCCTCCTGGCTTAAGTTGTAGTAGAACTCTTCGATCAGGTCGTAGTCGGCCATGGCTAAGTCGATGTTCTCCTGGTGCTCGTCCAGCTTGTCCGGGATGGTCTTCATCCATTCACGCGTCTCGGAGAGGTCCTCGATGGTGTTGGGCGTCTCAAACAGGCGACGAGAGATCGCTTTGAACTCTTCGCAGGCCTGGAAAAGGCGATTGAAAACTCACTCTTGAAAGTTCCATTTAGAAAGGAAGAAGTGATCAAGTATCTCCCGTTTCCTAGGAATTAGCCTAGTGCTTTTGGTGCGATGCACGCTTATTAAGGTCAACCCCATCTGCTCTCAAGGTCAGGTGACAAGAAAGTCAAAAAGAAATAAATAAATCCGGTAAGTAAAGCTCACATCATCAGCCTGCTTTCGCAGCTTCTTAGCCAGCAGTTCCAGAACTGCATTGGCCATGGCTTTGCACTTTTTAGACAGATTCTGGCGAACATTCTCGGTGGCCACGAAGAATGGGCCGATAATGATGCTGGACGGAATGATTTTCTCCATCACTTCCTTCTCAGCCAGGTGCTTTTCCACTTCTTCCTTCATTTGGATTGCAGTGGGCGACTTCGCTTCGTACTCACTGTCAAATGGGCGTAATGGGGCGATTGATTTCTTATGGTTTTTTTGCATTCTTATGAGCAAAAAACAATAAATGCCTTTTTTTCGACTCGTTCTAAAAAACTACTCACGCGATGTATTGTGTGATCTCGAGGTTGTTCAACGGCAAAAACCTATCGTACAGACGAGCGTAGACTTTCATCGGGATTAGCGCTTTGTTAATAGCCTCACGGATTGTCATTCGCAAGCGTTCCACCTCTGGCTCGTTGGGCCACACGGACTCCAAAAGAAGCGTCTCGTTTTGCAGGTCCTTCAAGTTCTCCAAGATAAACTGGAATTACGGGCGTCAGTCAGACTTTAAATGTGTTTTTTTATTTTCACAGAATTTGACTGGTTGATGCTATATTTAGCTCCAAGAATTTGATTGGCTGATTGGGGTTAGATTGGATAGTCTCTTTTTAGTCTGATACTATTTTTAGTTTCAAAGAATTTGATTGGCTATCTAAGGTTAAAAGGGGTAGAGAGTTGATATCATGATTGATACTATTTTTAGCTCCAAGAATTTGATTTGCGGCTGATGCTATTTTTAGCTCCTACACTTTTATAGGCTAGGTAAAACTTGAGAGCTGATTATTATTTATTTAGCTTCAAGCAAAATATTAAATTTGCTGCTTCACCTTCTCTAACTGAGGCACAGTCTGCGTCGATGTGATAGCCTTGTCGAACAGAGAAACCAGTGTAGCCTCAAACTGGTTCAGATTGGTGCTGTAGTGCGAGCCCTCAAGGTCTAGTACCAGATCAACTAGGAACAATGGGTTGCGCTTGGGCCTGGAAGTAAAAAAAGTTGACCACAATTTCCGTTATTTGTCATTTATGCTACTTACAGTAAAAATAAAAATAATCGTTTAACAGTCAAAACTGACAGCAAAGTTGACACTAGCAGGTCGTGCGGCCACTCGTAGTTGGTCGGCAGCGTCAGGCAAGCCTGACAGGCATCCACAATCATCTGGGTGAAGTTGGTCAGCGAGTCCTGCACCAGATAGCGCAGCGAGTCTTGCATACTGAACTTCACCATCTCCATGAACTTCTTCAGCTTGGAGCCTTGGTAAACGTAGAATTTGTCCGTGTTCAAATCGAACCAGCCTTTGCCGGAGTCGCGCAGCGAAGTTCGAATATGCCGGCGCAGATTCTCTTTGAAGGTGTCGCGCAGGTACAGAGCCACGTGCTGAGTGGCCTGCTGTTGAGTCTGCTCGAATTCTTCTAGGCGCATGTGCTTCGCTAGGGGCACCTGAAGGGGGCAGAGTGAGCTAGTCCACATATACCAAACGGCAATCAACGACATTAGCTAGAGAACGCATAACGCTGAATGAGGTTTCGCCATTCTGTTTCAGCTACTTACAATAGTAGAGAACAACGGTTTTCGTTACATATTTTTGCATGAAAGAACAACAAAAAACAAAATAATTATAACAAAAATACATTCTCACCTGAAACAGCGATTTGGCGGCCACTTCGTTGCACTCCGACCGGACCCAGCCGATGGCATTGATGGACTCTTGTCTCGTCAGCAGGGAGTGGAACGCAAACAAACTGTACGCTTCGTCGAAGTTGTACTCCGGTACGTCAACGCAGCCGCGCTGGGGCACCGGCTCCTCTGACGACTGGGGCACCGTCACGTACGAGTACTGATCCTGGTGGTGCACTATGGTGCCGTTGAATATGATCTTGTTCATGCTGCGCGAGAAGTCGAAGTTCACCTCCTTGTCCAGGCTCTGGATCTTGTCGTCCAGTCTGTGAAAGCAGCGGGTGGAACAAGGAAGGGTTAGACAGACAGACAGACAGACAGACAGACAGACAGACAGACAGACAGACAGACAGACAGACAGACAGACAGACAGACAGACAGGCAGAGGGGCAGACAGACAGATAGGCAGACAGACAGACAGACAGACAGACAGACAGACAGACAGACAGACAGACAGACAGACAGACAGACAGACAGACAGACAGACAGACAGGCAGAGGGGCAGACAGACAGACAGACAGACAGACAGACAGACAGGAAAATAACGCATGGGAGGGTTGTGTTGGTCGTGTTTCTTCTGACGGGTATGAATGTGCATCAAATGAAAATTTAGGCCTATCATTTTAAAATCGACTCTTTCCGCAAAAAGTCAAGTCTTTGTCATGCGTGGCAAGAATGTGATGAAGTGAGACCAAAACTTCGCAAGCATAAAAAGTTTTATAACAGAAAATTCGCATCCCCCCTACAAAAATTTAAAAAACAAGTTGCTAATCTATCGCGAAACTGAATAGGGGTTTGACAGAGAAAACTCAATAATAAATGTCATATATTAGATTACATCTCCTTCAGATCCGCAGTCATCTGTTGGTATCTGGGGTTGCGAACCTGCTGGTAGCTAAAAATGAGCACGCAAATGATCTGAGTACCTCTGAGTAGCTGTGCGATTAAACAGACAGCGGAACCTTAGGACGAGTGGAATGGGACACCATACCTGACAATGGATGGGACACCATACTTGAGAATGGATGGGACACCATACCTGACAATCGATGGGACATTATACTTGAGAATGGATGGGACACCATACCTAACAATGGATGGGACACCATACTTGAGAATGGATGGGACACCATACCTGACAATCGATGGGACACCATACCTGACAATGGATGGGACACCCTACCTGACAATGGATGGGACACCATACCTGAAAATGGATGGGACACCATACCTGACAATGGATGGGACACCATACCTGACAATGGATGGGACACCATACCTGACAATCGATGGGACACCATACCTGACAATGGATGGGGACACCCTACCTGACAATGGATGGGACACCATACCTGAAAATGGATGGGACACCATACCTGACAATGGATGGGACACTATACATGACAATGGATGGGACACCACACCTGAAAATCTCTGGGACACATCTTCCATTGAATTTAGCACGCTTGAGAATGCAAAACGTCTTTACCAAGCACTATAGGACAAGTTGCAAGCAAAATAAAACAATTGAACTCACTTCTTAGCCTTGCTCAAACTCGGTGTGCCTTTGGCCCATTCGATCATCCGATTGAATGAGTTCTTGTCGGCCTCGCCAAGGCCATCGCTGGGCATGCAGTCCAGGTACAGGTGGTAGCGCAGGTGTGCCTCCGCTCGTTGTCGTTCGGCAAACGCTTCGGCGACTCGCATAGCAAAGATGGTAGGATCTTCCGCCAGAAAGTACAGTTGAATTCGGGGAATCCAGTACATGCTGGGCAGATCTAGGAACTGACCGTTGCCTAGGTAACCACCATTCACCACCGGTTTACCGTCCTGATCGACTAGGCGACCCTTTTTGTTGACTTTCATCACCAGCCAGAGCTGCGAGTCGGGATCGTAGTCAAGAACCCCGACCATTTGCCAACGCCAGACAATGGCGGGATCGCGGATGTCCACTGGTTGAAATTATTGGGGTGTATCTTTATGCTTTCTTCAGTTTTAGTGTAATGTACTCTGCTATATGTCCAAAGAGAACAAATGTACAGCTTACATTTACAAGCTTTTGGGTGAATGAATAAAGTTTACCAATGGGCGTGAGATCGAATAAAGAGACAGAAAGACTGTACACTTTAAAAACGATATGGGGAAAGAAAGCTCGTGGCCAAGCGGCGTGGGGTGGGTGTCGCAGCGCAGCGCAGACAGAAAGACTGTAAACTCTTTAAAATATATTGGGGAAGGAATCTCGTAGCCAAGCCGCGTGGTGTGGGTGTCGCAAGGCAGAGAGAAAGACTGTACACTCTCTAAAAGCTATTGGGGAAAAGGAATCTCGTGGCCAAGCGGCGTGGGGTGGGTGTCGTAGGACATAGACATGTAAATTCAAAGCTGTTAGGGGGGAGTCCATAGGACCATTTGCTAGGGGTGACTGTGTCAGAGGGCAATTAACAGAACGATGCTTACAGTCGTGCTGGTCGTCGCGCGAGGGCAGCAGCGCCCGTCCGGGCACTGGCTTGCGAACTCCTTCGTCCATGCCCATGGCCAGCCACTCAGATGGCAGTCGACAGTCATAATCGGTGTTATCAAACACCTCTAAAGCGAGGTAGCTTCGCCAGTCGCCAAGGCGATTGCCTTCGTCTGATTGTTTTGGCACCAGCTGATCTTTGGTAATCTTGTACTTCTCCTGCAGAATCTGCTCGATGTCCATCTGTTGGTAGATGCGTTTTCTACGCTCAACCTCGACTCGTCGGGGTCGCTGGCCCGGCGGCGTGTAGAATGGCAGCTGCACTTTTGGCTCGTAGGCTTTGAGCGGAAAGTCCTGCCATGGATAGAGGTTAGAATTGTTCGAATGTTCAACTGTGTTAACTAACCCTAAGTAAAAACTGTCAATAGTCGATTCAAGAGAACTCACCGATAGCTCTGTCAGCTTGGTGGTCGGACCATGATCTGTTTGCTCAGTGATTTGTTCCAGCAGATTTTCCGGCGGCTCGAATGTGTCCACTGAGGGTGGTGGAGAAGGTTGAAATTGAATTACGCTCGGAAAAGCAATTAGCAATCAGCTAGTTGGTAACACGTCACAGTTCTCTGTGCACCACAAGCTACACCAACAGTTCTCTGTGCACCACAAGCTACACCAACAGTTCTCTGTGCACCACAAGCTACACCAACAGTTCTCTGTGCACCACAAGCTACACCAACAGTTCTCTGTGCACCACAAGCTACAACAACAGTTCTCTGTGCACCGCAAGCTACACCAACAGTTCTCTGTGCACCACAAGCTACACCAACAGTTCTCTGTGCACCACAAGCTACACCAACAGTTCTCTGTGCACCGCAAGCTACACCAACAGTTCTCTGTGCACCGCAAGCTACACCAACAGTTCTCTGTGCACCGCAAGCTACACCAACAGTTCTCTGTGCACCGCAAGCTACACCAACAGTTCTCTGTGCACCGCAAGCTACACCAACAGTTCTCTGTGCACCGCAAGCTACACCAACAGTTCTCTGTGCACCGCAAGCTACACCAACAGTTCTCTGTGCACCGCAAGCTACACCAACAGTTCTCTGTGCACCGCAAGCTACACCAACAGTTCTCTGTGCACCACAAGCTACACCAACAGTTCTCTGTGCACCACAAGCTACACCAACAGTTCTCTGTGCACCACAAGCTACACCAACAGTTCTCTGTGCACCACAAGCTACAACAACCCTCACCCATAGGCGTGTGATCTGCGGTCCGCAGATCCCACATGTGATTTGGATCCCGCTCCGGTCCGTCCATGACGTCGCCAAGGGCCTGCGGGTCTGTCTCAAGCACAACATCGGAGTAGAAGCCACGCTGTCGAATCTCCGGGTATTTTTGCGCACCGACAATGTGCTCATATTTTCCGAGCTTTGCGTGCGGCGGTGCGAACTGTTGCTGCTTTTCAGCCATGCTGTTTTGGTGCTAAAAAATATCGGCAATGGCAGAAGCACAGCGCTTTATTAGGTGCTAGCTATAGCAATGAAGACTTTATTTAGAACGCGACAAACTCAATAGGCATAAAATGTTTGGGTATGTTGGAATGCAAGTACAGTGCGTGCTGCTTTTTTATAGCAAAATCTGAAATATAGCTTGCTTAAAACTCTCTCCCTCTCCCTCAGTCCTTGAGAATCTGCCTCTCTACTCTCCCTCAGTCCTTGAGAATCTGCCTCTCTACTCTCCATCAGTCCTTGAGAATCTGCCTTTCTACTCTCCCTCAGTCCTTGAGAATCTGCCTCTCTACTCTCCCTCAGTCCTTGAGAATCTGCCTCTCTACTCTCCATCAGTCCTTGAGAATCTGCCTCTCTACTCTCCATCAGTCCTTGAGAATCTGCCTCTCTACTCTCCATCAGTCCTTGAGAATCTGCCTCTCTACTCTCCCTCAATCCTTGAGAATCTGCCTCTCTACTCTCCCTCAATCGTTGAGAATCTGCCTCTCTACTCTCCCTCAATCCTTGAGAATCTGCCTCTCTACTCTCCATCAGTCCTTGAGAATCTGCCTCTCTACTCTCCCTCAATCCTTGAGAATCTGCCTCTCTACTCTCCCTCAATCCTTGAGAATCTGCCTCTCTACTCTCCCTCAATCGTTGAGAATCTGCCTCTCTACTCTCCCTCAATCCTTGAGAATCTGCCTCTCTACTCTCCATCAGTCCTTGAGAATCTGCCTCTCTACTCTCTTTTAAATAATGCCTGAATCTCAAATAATTCAATAATAGAAAAAAGTAATCACTGAACAGTTTACGCAAAACATCACAACAGGAAACTGATTGCAGCTTACTATTGTCGATATGGTCTCATCCGCAAATACTAAGAGAACAAGAAAAGTACAGATTTTCTACGGAATGCACTTCTCTGAGACTGTCAAAACTCTGCGTGAAAGAGGTGAAACTACTAAGAACAGTTATTAGCGACTAACAGGGACGAATGATAGAACGGATTTAAAAATATTAAAAAGTTCAAAGTGAACTTTTTAAGTCAATCATAGACGCCAACAATGACTTAGATGCAAAGTGTCAAAACGACATACTTCAAACGACAACACAAAAAGCATGCAAAAATAATCGCTAAAACAAATGCTAGCTCACAGAAAGGTGTAAAATTCAAGAGAGATTAGGTAGGTGAACAAGTGCAAAAGACACGTGAAAACGGAAAAGTTGAACAAAGAAGACACTGTGACACTAAACAGACATTAATAGACTATTGAACTAAATTGTGGAATTTCAAAGTGTAAATTTCCTTCCTTAACAAAGTGCTGCAACAAATACTGCGCTGGAAATATTCTAACGCATTTTTTAAAAATTCAAAATATAATTATAGGCAAAGAGAATAAGTTGTCAGTCTTCACGCATAACTATTAATCTCTTTTATAAAGATTCATATTTAGATATAAGTAATCAACTGGTCGATCAGGCTTCAAAGAATCTCCCCCAGCCAATGAGAATCAAAGACTCGCTCTCAGCCAATAAAAATCAAGGAACCGCTTTCAGCCAATGAGAATCATGGAACTGCTCTCAGCCAATAAAAATAAAAAATGGCTCTCAGCCAATGAGAATCCATAAATCGATCTCAGCCAATGAGAATCCATAATCGCTCTCAGCCGATGAGAATCTATAAAACGCTCTCAGCCAATGACAACCAAAGAATTGCTCTCAGCCAATGAGAATTCAAGTGTTAAATAACTTTCCAAACGCACGAAGTTCCTTCTTCAATAAGCTATCGTCTGCAACACTAGATCCCAATTAATGGGAGTTGAGAACACTTCCTGCTCAAGCCACATCTCGTAGCCGCCGTGACAAAAGTCCGGCGCCAAGGGCACTTCTCTGCTGAGCACGCTACTCAAATTGTTGTCAAGCGGTTGGTAGCCTTCGGGGAGGGCTGGGTCGCCCAGACCGTACCGTCTATGGTTAAACCTGTCCACAGCGTTCCTCAGGCTGCACTCCTCAGATTGAAAATCCCAAGGTCGAGCGTCTAAATCGTTGGCAAAGGCCCAATCGTCAGTGAGTCGGTGACGGACTTTCTCGTAGATGCAGGACATCAAGTTCATGTTGACTTTGCGCCACTGCCTGCCCAGGTATTTAGTCTGCAGCTTTAGTAGCTTGAGCAGGTAGAGCTGAAAATTTGGTGGTTAGAAGTAGAACAACGTGTAGAGTGGCCCTGTGAGTAGTTTCCTACTGTAGTAGTAGTGATGGGGCAGACTCCTTGGGGGTAAGATTCTAGAGAAAGATTCTAGGGGTAGATAATGAGGGTAGATTCTAATAGTAAATTCTTAGGGTATATTCTAGTGGTAGTTTCTTGGGGTAGATTCTAGTGGTAGATTCTTGGGGTAGATTCTAGTGGTAGATTCTTGGGGTAGATTTTTGGGGTAGATTCGTAGAGAAAATTTTTGAGGTGGATTAGTAGATAATGAGGGTAGATCTAAGAGTAGATTTTAAGGGTAGATTTTAGTGGTAGACTCTTGGGGTAAATAATGGGGGTAGATTCTAGGGGCAGACTACTTCCGCGCAGACTCGTGTAAATAAAAATCACCTGCAGCATGGGGTGCCGAACCCGCAGGGCTCGTTTAATGATTGGCGCGGATTTAAACACAACCAGCATCATTGTGCGACTGTGCTTTGCCTTCGCGAGCTTGTTCAGCACCCTGGCCAGGCACAAGCAGGTGAACATGTTGCGCCAGCTGCAGCCAGTCGTGGCCGACGCAAAATCCTCGGACAACTCGAAATTGTCTGGTCGAAACAGGGATTCGGGAAACTCAAAACCGGACAGTCTATTGGAATTCTGCACATAGCCAGCAATGTTCTGATTGAAGAACTTCAGTATCAGTGGGATGCAATTAGCGAACACCAGGTGCTGGGCGATGTACTCAAACTGGTACACGTGGCTGAGTTTCAGGTGTTTTAACAATAGAAGCAGAAATCCGGAGACGGATTTGGCAATCACTTCTTTGTGCCGGTTGACGTCCGTGCTGAGTCTCTGAGAATTCGATAGGCTGCTAGGCAGTTCTTCTTGGAGCAGCTCCATGCTCAGGTTGATGCTTTCCGTTTTACTTTTACTTGTTGGCGCTGCTGCTAGGAGAATCTTTGAGGTTGTGGAGGGGGGACGAATCTTAGGAACTGAGTTCAAGTGCAGATGCACTTATGTCTAAGGTCAAGTTCACGTGTACTTAAATTTGAGTTCGAGTTCACTTGTACTTAAATTTGAGTTCAAGTTCACTTGTACTTAAATTTGAATTCAAGTTCACGTGTACCTTAATTTGAGTTCAAGTTTGTGACATAGTGACACGTTGAACTTTGCTATAGGTTGCATGCACTGAAGTGTTGACTCACTAGCAGTGGAGATTTTTATTGACCGGCTTAGAGATTTGTTTGGTTTTGTATTCAAACCCCACCCCATGCGCGCGATTAAATCTGTCTGCACCCACCACCTCATTACTAATCAAAATAAATATTGTCAGCCTAGCTCTCAAGCGAGCACCTTTCTCAACTCCTGCAATTCTATACTTCTGCCTCGGTTAATAAAGTTATCACAAAGTTTACGTGTACTTAAATTTGAGTTCGAGTTCAGGTTTACTCTAAACTGATTTCAAGTACAGGTGTACTTAAATCTGGGTTCCAGATGTATTTAATATGAATTTAGATGCAGATGCACTAGATTTCATTTCGAGTTGATGCAATAATTAACCTAGACTTGAGTGCAAAAAGTCGCGACAAAAACTCTGGACTCTGGACGTCGTACTGTCGTTTTAAGAACCCATCCTAAGAGCTAATTAACTAACTAACAGATGTACCAAACGATTAAAGACCCAGCAGTCGGCGGTCAAACCTTCAGCAGAGCAATCATGTACTGCGGAACGCTGGGCAGCATAGCTCTGTACAGCAGCTCGGCTGGTGTACACTCAACCCTCTCGGAACGGCCCTTGGTCATCGGGTACCGGGCGATCTCGTCTTCGCGTTTCATCTGCAGCTCGGCCAGACTGATGTACAGGTGCGCCTTCAGCACAGCGACACTCTCGTGGATCGGCCGGGGCAGACCGGCGAGGCTGTCGGTGTCGCCTGCGGCGGCTGCGGCTGCTCTAGCGCCAAGAAATTTTTCGCGCACCTGATGCAGGTAGGCCTGGAAAGGTTTAATTGCATTTTGATTCATCTCAGATAGTGCTAATTGATTTGATAATAAAATTGGCTAGGGTTGACTTCGAGGCGCAAGCCTTAAACAGCTCTTAATGTACGCAGCACGCGCAAACCGATTTCCTTACCCCGAATGTACACACGCTCTGGACTCTTTCCTACCCCCATTGTACGCGCAGTCTAGAAACTTCTTTCTTTACCCTAAGTGTACGCACAGTCTAGAAACTTCTTTCCTTACCCCAATTGTACGCACAATCTAGAAGCTTCTTTCCTTACCCCGAATGTACACACGCTCTAAACTTTTTCCTTACCCCCAATGCACGCGCAGTCTAGAAAATTCTTTTCTACCCCCCTTGTACGCGCAGTCTAGAAAATTCTTTCCTTACCCCCATTGTACGCACAGTCTAAACTTCTTTTTTACCCCTCAATGTACAAAATCTAAAATAATTTTCATAAGAAATAAATTCTGGTATTTTACTCCATAAACGGACAAACTTTCGGTAAAAAAACTTGAAAACATATTTCAATTAGCGATATACAATATTACAAATTAACTACCTGTAACTCTCGCTGTGAAACTTTCGGTTGCCATGGTAATAGTCGTTTGCGCTGCTCCGATTGTTCATTTCTTTTATCAGCAAGATCAGTAGGATCCTGTGCTCCTGCAGAAGACGACGATGCAGCAGCAGCAGCAGCAGCAGCCGCAGCAGCGGCCGCCGCTGAAGATGCAGCAGCCGACTTTCTGCCGGCCCCGCGCCTCGGCATGACAAACACCAGATTCTGCTGCTGCGGATCTGCTCCGTCCACACCCGACGGTGGAGGCGGACTGCACGGCCGCATAGCGCGACAAACTCGCTGAGTATCTTCGGCGATTGGCGACAGCCCGGCTGCTCGACGCGCCGCATTCCGACGCTCGTGAATGTCGGCTAGAGGGCCGAGGGTGAGCAGGCTGGCCTTCCACAGCAGCAGGAGAGCCTTCTTCACCGGGAACTGTTGGCTGAACTGACCAGCGCAGAACTTTGTCACCATGTTGAGCAGGAGCACTGGCAAGGGTTCGGCTTGACTGGGGTCGAGCAGATCGCTAAGCAGCTTCTCCCTGACTGAGCACTCCGCTTCCGGGTGAGCTCTGGAGTAGGGACGGATTGGGTGTGGTGAACGAAGAGTTCCGGGTTCGGGGTTTGGGGCGCCAATCTTTCAAGCTTTTTAGTGTTGGGAAGTTGGGTCGGTGGGGCGTTAGGGTATTGGAGCTTTGGGCATAGGGGTTGTTGTGGTGTTGGGACGTTAGGGCGTTGGGGAATAGGGGTTTTGGGGTGTTGGGGCGTTAGGGTGTTAGGGTTTTGGGGTGTTGGGGTGGTGAGGCGTTTGGGTGTTGGGCAGTTGTGTCATAGGGGTTGTTAGGGTGTTTGGGCATTGGGGTGTTGGGCGTTGGGGCGTTGGGGTGTTGGGGCGTTGGGGTGTTGGGGCGTTGGGGTGTTGGGGCGTTGGGGTGTTGGGGCGTTGGGGTTTTGGGGCGTTGGGGTGTTGGGCGTTGGGGTGTTGGGGCGTTTTGGTGTTGGGCAGTTATGTTATAGGGTTTGAGTGTCTGTTAGGGTGTTGGAGCATTAGGGCGATAATGTGAGAGTTGAAGTTGGAATTATGACGTAAGATTGATATTAAGCTTCTACGAACGTAGTCAGTATCAGAAATGCAGTTATAAAAAGTAATTTTTGAATAAATTTTAAATTAAATTAACAATTTCCCTAATCAGCTACTATACCAGTACATTAAGTAGCATAAGGTAACCTGCTCACCTAGCAGTCTCAAGCAGAGTGTACATTAAATTCAGCAGCACTCGCAGCTCTGCGCAACTGTCAGCCTGCTGCTGCTGCTGCTGCTGCTGCTGCTGCTGCTCTGTCTTCGGCGGCTCAGCCTCCGCAGATGCAGCATCAGACAGCAGACTCCATGCTGCAGCAAATGCGTCCTTGCATATCAGCAGCCTGCAGTTGCGCCAGGCCCAGCTCAGCTGATCAGCTGGCACCTGGCACTCGGCCCACACCCCCTGGGCCAGGTACAACAGGCCTCGGAGAAGCGACTGGCGCTGGGGACCCGCTGGGCTCTCCTGAGTGTTTAACAAATAGAAAGCCGTAAGCCGTATTTGTTACACTTAAGTATAAAGTTTTTACAAAGTATATACGTACGCTCGTATCGCCACGTACCTCCACTGTCCCCCATCCTGTCACTCCTCCCAATATGTCAATTTTTACTCCATTTAATATTTTCCCGTCCCGTCACTTCCCCATTCTGTCACTTCTTCATTCTGTCAATTTCCCATTCTGTCACTTCCCCATTCTGTCACTTCCCCATACTGTCACTTCCCCATTCTGTCAATTTCCCATTCTCTCCATCTTTCCCTTCCCGTCACTTCCCCATTCTGTCATTTTTTTCCCTTCCCGTCACCTCCCCATTCTGTCATTTTTTCCCTTCCCGTCACTTCCCCATTCTGTCAATATTTTCCCTTCCCGTCACTTCCCCATTCTGTCAATATTTTCCCTTCCCGTCACTTCCCCATTCTGTCACTTCCCCATACTGTCACTTCCCCATTCTGTCAATTTCCCATTCTCTCCATCTTTCCCTTCCCGTCACTTCCCCATTCTGTCATTTTTTCCCTTCCCGTCACCTCCCCATTCTGTCAATTTTTTCCCTTCCCGTCACTTCCCCATTCTGTCAATATTTTCCCTTCCCGTCACTTCCCCATTTTGTCACCTCCCCATTCTGTCAATATTTTCCCTTCCCGTCACTTCCCCATTTTGTCACTTCCCCATTCTGTCACTTCCCCATACTATCACTTCCCCATCCCGTCACTTCCCCATTTTGTCACTTCTACATTCTGTCACTTCTACATTCTGTAACTTCCACATTCTGCCACTTCCACATTCTGTCACTTCCCCATTTTGTCACTTCCCCATTCTGTCACTTCACCATTCTGTCACTTCCCCTTTCTGTCACTTCTACATTCTGTCACTTCCCTATTCTGTCACTTCTACATTCTGTCACTTCCCCATTCTGTCACTTCCCCATCCTGTCACTTCTCCATTCTCTCACTTCCCCATTCTGTCACTTCCCCATTTTTTCACTTCCCATTCTGTCACTTCCCCATTTTGTCACTTCCCCATTCTGTCACTTCCCCATCCTGTCACTTCTCCATTCTCTCACTTCCCCATTCTGTCACTTCCCCATTTTTTCACTTCCCATTCTGTCACTTCCCCATTTTGTCACTTCCCATTCTGTCACTTCCCCATTCTGTCACTTCTACATTCTGGCACTTCCCCATTCTGTCACTTCCCCATTCTGTCACTTCCCCATTCTTTCACTTCCCCATTCTGTCACTTCTACATTCTGTCACTTCCCCATTCTGTCACTTCTACATTCTGTCACTTCCCCATTCTATCACTTCCCCATTCTGTCACTTCTGAATTCTGTCACTTCCCCATCCTGTCACTTCTCTGTTCTTACCTCCAGTCCGTCCAGCAGTCCCTGTATGAAGCCGCTCCTCTCCTCGTCGTCTGTGTCCAGCCATCGACCAGCCAATCTCCTTCGTTGAGCGAACAGCCGACTAAAACAGCGATAGTTCTCCGCGAGCTCGCTCTCCTCGAGTAGCTGTAGAGCTCGGCAATCTCGGCAGAGTAGGTGTCCGAATCGGAGAATTCAAAATCGATGAACTCATGCGCCGAGCCGGCTGCGCCAGCGGCAGTGGCTGCGGCTGACGCAGGACAAGACGGGGCGATGTCAGCCCCTCGTAGCGAGTAGTATGTTGAGGCCTCCTGATTGCAATGAAAATTAGTGTTGGGGGGTATGTGAGGTAGGATTATTTGAAGCTCACAAGAGCACATATAAAGTAGTATAAAACAGTGACAAAAACAGGAAAGTAATTTTTCTTGATTGAGATTATTTAAATAAAATTCTAAGCTCAACTTAAAAGTTTTTCAGCAATTATAACCTTAATTAATGCATAGAAAAACAAAATATTCACAAAATTTATCACTTTATATAAACTTATTAAACTTGTTAAGCTAGTTAAAATCATTCTAATTGTTTGCTTGTTTTGATTTGAAAAATATAATGTTTAATAAAAATATATGAAATAAATCTATATACTAAAAATGAACCTCATTAGTTGACCGACTTTTTGGCAAAATCATACTGTTAACGATTTTTCGCAAATTAAGGCAACAGGGATGATTTTTTCAATAAAAATAATATAAACTAAAGTAGAGTCTATTTTAAAAATCTAATTGTTAACAAAAGCATAAATCTTATATAAGAGAGCTTAGTAGAGCTATTTTTATTTAAACCAGCATTTTCTCATTTTGGTCAAATTATTTACAAAAAACTATTTTTATGTGAATCAATTACAAGTAGTCTTAAACTAAATAGTCTTGAAATTGTTGATATAAAAAATAA